>BQNB010185596.1:0-12203 GCA_026074375.1 Tanacetum coccineum
TTCTTATAAGTCAAGCCGGACACTAAAAGTCAAAGGGAAAAATCGTCATTCGAAATTTCGAAAGTTCTCGGATGTTACACCTAAACCCTTAACAATAAACCCTAAACCCTAAACCCTAAACCTTAAATCCTAAATTCTAAACCTTAAACCCTAAACCCTAAACCCTAAACCTTAAACCATAAACCCTAATCCCTAAACCCTAAACCCAAAACCCAAAACCTAAAACCCAAAACCCAAAACCTAAAACCCTAAACTCTATACCCTAAACACTAAACCCTAAACCCAAAGCCGTAAGCCCTAAACCCTAAACACTAAACCCTAAACCCTAAACCCTAAACCCTAAACCCTAAACCCTAAACCTTAAGCCCTAAACCCTAAAACCTAAACCTAAAACCTAAAACCCTAAACCCTAAACCCTAAACCCTAAACCCTAAACCCTAAACCCTAAACCCTAAACAAAAAACACTAAAGACTAAACCCTAAAACCTAAACTCTAAACCATAAACCTTAAACCCTAAACCCGAAACCCTAAACCCTATATCCTAAACCCTAAAGCCTAAACCCTAAACCCTAAACCCTAAACCCTAAACCCTAAACCCTAAACCCTAAACCCTAAACCCTAAGCCCTAAGCCCTAAGCCCTAAACCGTAAGCCCTAAACCCTAAACCCTAAACTCTAAACCCTAAACCCTAAACCCTAAACCCTAAACCCCAAACCCTAAACCCTAAACCCAAAACCTTAAACCGTAAACCCTAAACCTTAAACCCAAAACCCTAAACCATAAACCTTAAACCTTAAACCTTAAACCCTAAACCCTAAACCCTAAACCCTAAAATTAAACCCTGAACCCTAAACACTAAACCCTAAACCCTAAACCCTAAACGCTAAACCCTAAACACTAAACCCTAAACCCTAAGCACTAAACCATAAACCCTAAACCCTAAACCCTAAACCCTAAACCCTAAAACCTAAACCTTAAACCCTAAACCCTAAACCCTAAACCCTAAACCCTAAACCCTAAACCCTAAATCCTAAACCTAAAACTAGAACCCGAAACCCTAAACACTAAAAAAAACCTTAAACCCTTATCCTTAAACCATAAACCCTAAACCTAAAGCATAAACCTACAATCAAACCTAAACACTAACCCTAAAACATAAACCTAACCAAACCTAAGCCCTTTACTTAAACCTTAACCCTAAACCATAATTTCTAAACCTAAACTTAAACGTAAGCCTAAACGTTAAAACCCTTAAACATTAACCTAAGCCTTAAACCTAAACGCTAAACTAAGCCTAAACCCAAATCCCTAAAACCCTAAACCTAAACACCTAACCCTAAACCTTAAACTCTAACCCTAAACCCTAAAACCTAAACTCTAAACCCTAAACTTAAACCCTTAAACTAAACCCTAATCCCTAAAACCTTAACCCTAACCTAAACCTAAACCTTATTTAAACCTAAACCCTAAATCTAAACCCTAAACTAAACCTTAAACCCTAAACCATAAACCTCAATTAACCCTAAACACTTGACCTTAACCCAAAACATAAAAATCCTAAAACCTAAACCTAAACCCTAAACCTTAACCTAAACGTAAACCCTATACCTTAACTAAACCTTAAATCCCGTAGACCTTAAACACTAAACCATTACCCATAAAATTAAACACTAAACTTGACCTTAACCCAAAACTAAATTTAAACCCTAAACCCTAAAACCATAAACCCTAACCCTAGCAATAAAATCTAAAACCCTAAACCCTAAACCCTAAACCCTTAAAACTAACTAAACCCAAAAACCTAAGCTTAACCTTAAACTTAAACCCCTAAACCTAATAATTCTAAACCCTAAAACCTTAAAACCTAAGCCCTAACCGTTAAACCCTAAACCTAAACCTAAACCTTAGCCCTAAACCCTAAACCCTAAACCCTAAACCCTAAGCCTAAACCAAACCTAAACCAAAACCCTAAACCCTAAACCCTAAACCCTAAACCCTAAACCCTAAACCCTAAACCCTAAACCCTAAACCCTAAACCCTAAACCCTAAAACCTAAACCAAAAACCATAAACAAAACCTAAACCTAAACCCTTAACCCCTAAACCCTAAACCCTAAACCCTAAACCCTAAACCCTAAACCCTAAACCCTAAAACCTAAACCTAACCCCTAAAAACCATAAACCTATAACCCTTAACCTAAAACCCTAAACCTAAACCCAAACCCTAAACCCTAAACCCTAAACCCTAAACCATAAAACCAAACCCTTAATACTCTAACCTATAATTCTAAACCATAAACACTAAAACCTTAAAACTAAACCCAAAAACCCTAACCCTAAACCCTAAACCTAAACCTAAATCCTAAATCCTAATCCTAAAACCCTAAACCCATAAACCTTAAAACCTAAACCACTAAACCCAAACCTTATACCATAACCTAAATTCTAAACCATAAACATAAACCTTAAATACCTAACCAAACCTAACCCCTTTTAAACACTAAACCCTAAACCATAAACCCTAAACCCTAAACCTTAAACCCTAAACCCTAAACCCTAAACCCTAAACCCTAAACCTAAACCCTAAACCCTAAACCCTAAACCCTAAACCCTAAACCCTAAACCCTAAACCCTAAACCCTAAACCCTAAACCCTAAACCCTAAACCCTAAACCCTAAAACATAAACCCAAAAACCTAAACCCTAAACCAAAACCTAACCTAAACCCTTAAACCCTAAAACCCTCTAGCCTAAACCTACAACCCTAAATTATAAACTTAAACATAAACCTAAGCAAAAACCCCAAACACTAAACCTTAAACCCTAAACCCTTAAACCCTAAACCTAAACTAAACCTAAACTAAACCTTAAACCTAACCTAAATTCTAAACCCTAAACCTAACACCTAAAACCTAAACCTAAACCTAAAACCCTAAACACTAAACCCTAAACCTAAACCAAACCCTTAAAACCTAAAACCTAAACCATAAACACTAAACCATAACCCTTGATTCTGTAACCCAAAACCCTATGCTAATCCTTAAACCATAAACCCTTAACCCTAAACCCTAAAAATCCTTAAACGAAAACCTTAAACCCATAAACCTTTTCAAAACCGTTACCTAAACCTAAACACTAAACCGTAAACCTAAAACCCTAAACCCTAAACCCTAAACCCTAAACCCTAAAACTTTAACAAAAGCTAAACATAAAACCCTAAACCTAAACGTTAACCTTAAACTTAAACCCTAAACCCTCAAATTTAACCCTAAACCCTTAAACCCTAAACCTTAAAACTAAACTAAACCCTAAACCTAAACCTAAACCCTAAACCCTAAAACCTAAACCTAAAACACCTAAACCCTAAACCTAAAAACCTAAAAGCCTAATCCCCTAAACCCTAAACTCAAAAACCCTAAACCCTAAAACCTTAAACCTAAACGTAAACCCTAAACCTAAACCTAAACTCTAAAACCCTAAGCATAAACCCTAAACCATAAACTAAACCATAAACCTTAAACCCCAACCTTAAACCTTAAACCCTAAATTCAAAACCCTAACCTTAAAACCCTAAACCCTAAACCTAAACCCTAAACCCTAACCCTAAATCCTTAAACCCTAAAGCTTTAAACCTAAACCTTCACTAAAACCCTAAAAACGATAACCTTATACACTAAACCCGAAACTCTAAAACTAAAACTAAACACTAACCTTATCTTAAGCCCTAACCTAAACACCTTAACCTAAACCCAAAAACCGTAAACCATAAACTCTAAACCATAAACCTTAAACCTTAAACCTTAACTCTAAAACCCTAAACCCTATAATACCTAAAGCTTAAAACTAACCTTAAATTCTAAACCCCTAACCCTAAAACCATAAACTTGAAAACCTAAAACATAAAACACTAAACTCCTGAAACCATAAACCCTAAGCCATTAAAAATCCTAATCTAAACCCTAAACCCTCAGCCCTTAAACCTAAAACCTAAAAAACTAATCCCTAAACCCTAAATACCAAAACCTAAACCTTAAACCCTAAACCCTAAACCCTAAACCCTAAACCCTAAACCTTAAACCCTAAACCCAAAATCCTACTTAAACCCTAAAGCATAAAACCCTAAACCCTAACCTTAAACCCTAAACCCTTAACCCTAAACGTAAACCTAACCCTAAACCTTAATCCCTTAAACCCTAAATATAAACCCTAAACCTTAACCTTAAACCTAAACCATAAACCCTAAATTAAACCCTAAACCCTTGACCTGTAACCCAAAACATAAAATCCTAAAACCCTAAACCCTAAACCTAAACCTTAAACCCTAAACCTTAAACCCTAAACCTTAAACCCTAAACCTTAAACCCTAGACCTTAAACCCTAAACCATTACCCCTAAAATTAAACCCTAAACCCTTGACCTTAACCCAAAACCTAAAATCCTAAACCCTAAACCCTAAACCTTAAACCCTAAACCCTAAACCATAAACCCTAAACCCTAAAGCATAAAACCTAAACCCTAAACCCTAAACCCTAAACCCTAAAACCTAAACCTAAACCCTAAACCCTAAGCCCTTAACCTTAAACCTTAAACCCTAAACCCTAAATTCTAAATCCTAAACCTTAAACCCTATAGCCCTATACCGTAACCCTAAACCCTAAATTCTAAATCCTAAACCTTAAACCCTAAGCCCTAACCGTAAACCCTAAACCCTAAACCCTAAACCATAAACCCTAAACCCTAAACCCTAAACCCTAAACCCTAAACCTTAAACCTTAAACCCTAAACCCTAAACCCTAAACCCTAAACCCTAAACAATAAACCCTAAACCCTAAACCCTAAACCCTAAACCCTAAACCTAAACCCTAAAACCTAAACCCTAAACCCTAAACATAAACCAAAACCCTAACCCTAACCTAAAACTAAACCCAAAACCTTAAACCTAAACCCTAAATTCTAAAACCATAAACACTAAACATTAATACCTAAACCCAAAACCCTAAACCTAAAACCTACAACCCTAAAACCCTAAAACCCTAAACCCGAACCTGAAACTAAACCCTAAACCCTAAACCCTAAACCCTAAACCCTAAAACATTAACCCTAAACCCTAACCTTAAAAACTAAACCCTTGACTTTAACCCAAAACCATAAAGCCTAAACATTAAACCCAAAACCCTAAACCCTAAACCCTAAACCCTAAACCCTAAACCCTAAACCATAAACCCAAAACCTTAAACCCTAAACCCTAAATTCTAAACCCTAAAAACCTAAAAACCCTTAAAAACCTAAACCTAAAACCCGAACCTCAACCCTTAACCCTTAAACCCTTAAACCTAAACCTAAACCCTAAACCCGAAAACCTAAACCTTACCCTTAAACCCTAAACCCTAACAGGTACACCTAATCCCTAAACCTTAATAAACTAAACCCTTGACTTTACCAAAACAATAAAGCTAAACCTTAAACCATAAACCTTTAACCCTAAATCTAAAATCCAAAACCCTAAAACCTTAACCCTAAACCCTAAACCCTAAACCTAAACTTAACCTAAAACCCTATACCCTAAACCTACACCTAAACCCTAAACCCTAAACCCTTAACCTTAAAAACCTTAACCCTAAACCTAAATTTAAACCCCAACCCTAAAGCTAAAACCCTCAACCTTAAACTAAACCTAAACCTAACACCCTAAAACCCTAAAACTAAAACTAAAAACCCCTAAACCTAACCTAAACCCAAAACCCTTTTACACTAAAACCCTAAACCCTAACACCCTAAACCCTAACCTAAACCTTAAACACTAATCTTAAATTATAAACCCTAAACTTAACCCTAACCCTAAACCCTAAACCTTAAACCCTAAACCCTAAAACCTAAAACTTAAACCCTAAACCTTAAACCTTAACCCTAAACCCTAAACCCTAAACCCTAAACCCTAAAACCATAAAATCTAAACCACTAAAAATTCAACCTAAACCTTAAACCTAAACCTAATCCTTAAACCTAAATTCTAAACCTAAACCCTAAATCCTAAACCCTAAACCCTAAATACTAAAGCTTAAACCGTAAACCCTAAACCATAAAAACTTGAAACCCTAAACCGTAAACCCTAAATCCTAAACCCTAAACCCTATATCCTAAACCTTAAACCCTAAACCCTAAACCCTAAACCCAAAACCCTATTACCCTAAACACTAAACACTAAAACTTAAACCCTAAACCCTAAACCCTAAACCCTAAGAACAAAACATAAAACCTAAACTCTAAAGCCAAAACCCTAAACCCTTAACCCTAAATAAACCCCTATATCCTTAAAACTCTAAACCCTACCCATAAAATATAAACTTAAACTTAAACCTAAAACCCTAAACCCTAAACCCTAAACCTTAAACCTTAAAAACCCTAAATCCTAAACCCTAAACCCTAAACACTAAACCCTAAACCCTAAACCTTAAACCCTAAACCCTAAACCCTAAACCCTAAAACTCAAATCCTAAACCGTTGACCTTAACCCAAAACCCTAAAGCCTAAACTCTAAACCATAAACCCTTAACCATAAACCTAAAATCCTAAACTCTAAACCCTAAACCTTATACCCTAAACCATAAACCTTAAACCCTAAACCCTAAACCCAAAACCCTAAACCCTAAACCCTAAACCCTAAACCCTAAACCCTAAACCCTAAACCCTAAACCCTAAACCCGTAACCTTAAACCCTAAACCAAAAACCCTAAACCAAAAAACCCTCTAAAACCCTAAACCCTAAAACCCTAAACCCTATAACCTTAAATTGAACCCCTAAAACTAAACCTAGCCAAAACCCAAAACACTAAACCTTAAACCTATACCTAACCTTAAACCCAAACCCGAAACCTTAACCTTAAACCTTAAAACTAAACCCTACTCTAAAACCCTAAACCTTAAACCCTAAGCACAACCTAATCCCTAAAACTCTTAAACCTTAAGCCATAAACCTAACCCTAAACCTAAAACCAAATTCTAAACCGTAATCCCTAAACCTTAAACCCTAAACCCTAAATTCTAAACCTAAACCCTAAACCCTAAACCCTAAACCCTAAAACATAAACTAATCATAAACGCTTAACCTTTAAACAATAAAAATAAAACTCAAATAACTAATCCTTAAACCTTAAACTTTTAACCCTAAAACCCTAAACCCTAAACCCTAAACCTTAATCCCTAAACCCTAAACAATAAACCCTAAACCCTAAACCCTAAACCCTAAACCCTAAACCTTAAACCCTAAACCCTCAAACCCTTAATTAACAAAACATAAATTCTTAAACCTAAAGCCTAAACCTTAACTAAACCCTAAACCCTAAACCCTAAACACTAAACCCTAAACCCTAAACCCAAACCCTAAACCCTAAACCCTAAACAGTAAACACTAAACCATAAACCCTTGATCTTAACCCAAAACCCTAATGCCTAATCCTTAAACCATAAACCCTTAACCCTAAATCTAAAATCCTAAACCCAAAACCTTAAACCCTAAACCTTAGACCGTTAACCCTAAACCCTAAACACTAAACCGTAAACCCTAAACCCTAAACTCTAAACCCTAAACCCTAAACCTAAACATAAACCTAACGGCCTAAACATCAAAACCCTAAACCTTAACTTAAAACCTTAAATCCCTAAACCTAAATTATAAAACCCTAAACCTTAACACCCTAAACCTTAAACACTAAACCCTAAACCCTAAACCCTAAACCCTAAACCTAAACCATAAACCCTAAATAAACCTAAACCTAAACACTAAAGCTAAACCCTAAACTAAACTCAAAAACTAAACCCTTTAAACCTTAAAACCATAAACCGTAACCCTAAACCCTAAACCTAAAAACCATAAACCCTAAACCCTAAACCCTAAACCCTAAACCCTAAACCCTAAATTCAAAACCCTAAACCCTAAACCCTAAACCCTAAACCCTAAACCCTAAACCCTAAACCTTAAACCCTAAAGCCTAAACCCTAAACCTTAAACCCTAAACCCTAAACCCGAAACCTTAAACACTAAAACTTAAACTCTAAACCTAAAACCTAAATACTAACCCCTAAATCTTAAACCCTAAAACCTTAAACCTTAAACCCTAAACCCTAAACCCTAAACCTTAAACCTTAAACCCTAAACCCTAAACCCTAAATACTAAAGCTTAAACCCTAAACCCTAAATTCTAAACCCTAAACCCTAAACCATAAACTTTAAACCCTAAACCCTAAACCCTAAACCCTAAACCCTAAACCCTAAACCCTAAACCCTAAACCCTAAACCCTAAACCCTCAGCCCTAAACCCTAAACCCTAAACCCTACATCCAAACCTAAACCCTAAACCCTAAACCCTAAACCCTAAACCCTAAACCCTAAACTAAACCCTAAACCCAAAATCCTAAACCTTACCCTAAACATAATCCTAAACCTAAACCTTAATCCCTAAACCCCTAAACCTAAAACCATAACCTAAAACCCTAAACCTTAAACCTAAACCCTAAATCCTAAACCTAAACCCTAAACCTTAAACCCTAAACCATAAACCCTAAAATTAAACCCTAAACCCTTGACCTTAACCCAAAACATAAAATCCTAAACCCTAAACCATAAACCTTAAACCCTAAACCTTAAACCCTAAACCTTAAACCCTAAACCTTAAACCCTAGACCTTAAACCCTAAACCATTACCCTAAAAATTATAAACCACTAAACTTGACCTTAACCCAAAACCTAAAATCCTAAACTAAACCTAAACCTTAAACCCTAAACTAAACCCTAAACCTTAAACCTCAAGCATAAAACCTAAACCCTAAACCCTAAACCCTAAAACCTAAACCTAAACCCTAAACCCTAAGCCTTAACCTTAAACTTAAACCCCTTAACATAAATTCTATTCTAAAACTTAAACCCTAAGCACTAACGGTAAACCTAAACACTAACCCTTAAGCCCTAAACCCTAAAACCCTAAACCCTAAAACTATGCCTTAAACCTTAAACCTAAAACCTAAAACCTAAACCCTAAACCTAAACCCTAAACCTAAAACCCTAAAACCTAAACCCTAAACCCTAAACTAAACCTAACCTAATCCTAAACCCTAAACCCTAAACCCTAAACCCTAAACCCTAAAACATAAAACCTAAACCCTAAACCCTAAACCCTAAACCCTAAACCCTAAACCCTAAACCCTAAACCCTAAACCCTAAACCCTAAACCCTAAACCCTAAACCCTAAACCCTAAACCTAAATTTTATCCATAAACCCTAAACTTAAAAACCTAAAACCCAAAACCCTAACCCTAAACCCTAAACCCTAAACCCTAAACCCTAAACCCTAAACCCTAAACCCTAAACCCTAAACCCTAACCCTAAACCCTAAACCCTAAACAGTAAACCCTAAACCCTAAACCTTAAAAACTAAACCCTTGACTTTAACCCAAAACCATAAAGCCTAAACATTAAACCCAAAACCCAAAACCCTAAACCCTAAACCCTAAACCCTAAACCCTAAACCTTAAACCCTAAACCCTAAATTCTAAACCCTAAACCCTAAACCTTAAACCCTAAACCTAAAACCCTAAACCCTAAACCCTAAACCCTAAACCCTAAACCCTAAACCCGAAACCCTAAACAGTAAACCCTAAACCTTAAACCCTAAACCCTAAAACAGTAAACCTAAATCCTAAACCTTAAAAACTAAACCCTTGGATATAAACCAAAACCATAAAGCCTAAACCTTAAACCATAAACCTTTAACCCTAAATCTAAAATCCTAAACCCTAAACCTTAAACCCTAAACCCTAAACCCTAAAACCTAAACCTAAAACCCTAAACCCTAAACCCTAAACCTAAAACCCTAAACCCTAAACCCTTAACCTTAAACCTTAAACCCTAAACCCTAAATTCTAAACCCTAAACCCTAAACCCTAAACCTTAAACCCTAAACCCTAAACCCTAAACCCTAAACCCTAAACCTAACCCCTTAAACAATAAAACCCTAAACCTAAACCACTCCAAAACCCCTATACTTAAACCCTAAACCCTAAACCTAAACCTAAACCTAAACACTAATTCATAAAATTATAAACCCTAAACTTAAACCTAAACCCCTAACCCTAAACTTAAACCTAAACCTAACCTTAAAACTTTTAAAAACCCTAAACCTAATCCTTAAACCCTAAACCCTAAACCTTAAATCCTAAACCCTAAACCCTAAACCCTTAAACTTAAAATCTAAACCCTAAACATAAAACCTAAACCATAAACCTAAACCTAAAACCTTAACCTTAACCCTAAATCCTAAACTTAAACCTAAATCCTAAACTCGTAACACCCTAAATACTAAAGCTTAAACCGTAAACCCTAAACCATAAACTTGAAACCCTAACCGTAAATCCTAAATCCTAAACCCTAAACCCTATATCCTAAACCTTAAACCCTAAACCCTAAACCCTAAACCCTAAACCCTATTACCCCTTTAAAAAACAATAAACACTAAAACTTAAACTAAACCCTAAAAACCCTAAACTAAACCTAAGACCAAAAACTTTAAAAACCTAAACTCATAAAGCCAAAACCCTAAACCCTAAACCCTAAACCATAAACCCTAAATCCTAAACTCTAAACCCTAAACCCTAAACCTAACCTTAAACCTAAACTAAAATAAAACCCTAAACCCTAATCCTTAAATCTTAACCATAAATTCGTAAACCCTAAAACCCGAAAACAATAAACCCTAAACCCTAAACCTTAAACCCTAAACCCTAAACCCTAAACCCTAAAACTCAAATCCTAAACCGTTGACCTTAACCTAAAACCCTAAAGCCTAAACTCTAAACCATAAACGATTAACCATAAACCTAAAATCCTAAACTCTAAACCCTAAACCTTATACCCTAAACCCTAAACCTTAAACCCTAAACCCTAAACCCTAAACCCTAAACCCTAAACCCTAAACAGTAAACCCTAAACCCTAAACCTAAAACCCTAAACCCTAAACCCTAAACCCTAAACCCTAAACCCTAAACCCTAAACCATAAACCCTAAACCAAAAACCTAAACCATAAACCCTAAACCCTAAACCTTAAACCTTAAACACTAAAACTAAAACTAAGCCCAAACCCCAAAAACCTACCCTAAACTATACCTAAAACCTTAATACCTAAACCCTAAAACCCTTACCTTAAAACCTTAAACCCTAAACCTAATTCTAAACCTAACCTTAAACCTAAACCCTAAACCCTAAACCCTAAACCCTAAACCCTAAACCCTAAACCCTAAACCCTAGACCGTAAACCCTAAACCCTAAACCCTAAACCCTACACCCTAAACCCTAAATCTTAAATCCTAAACCCTAAACCTTAATCCTTAAACTGTAAACCCTAAACCCTAAACCCTAAACCAAAAACCCTAAACCATTAACCCTAAACTCTAAACCATAATCCCTAAACCCTAAACCCAAAACCCAAAACCCTAAACACTAAACCCTAAACCCTAAACCCTAAATCCCCTAAACCCTAAACCCTAAACCCTAAACCCTAAACCCTAAACCCTGAACCCTAATTCCTAAATCCTAAATCCTAAACCCTAAACCTTAAACCATAAACCCTAAACACTAAAGCCTAAACCATAAACTATTAACCCTAAGCTCTAAACCCTAAACCCTAAACCAAAAACCCTAAACCCTAAACCCTAAACCCTAAACCCTAAACCCTAAACCCTAAACCATAAACCCTACACCCTAAACCCTAAACCCTAAACCCTAAACCCTAAACCCTAAACCCTAAACCCTAAACCCAAAACCCTAAACCCTAAACCCCAAACTCTAAGGCCTAAAGCCTAAAGCGTAAAGCCTAAACCGTAAACCTTAAACCTTAAACCCTAAACCCTAAACCATAAACCCTAATCCCTAAACCCTAAACCCTAAACCCTAAACCATAAACCCTAATCCCTAAACCCTAAACCCTAAACCCTAAACCCTAAACCCTAAACCCTAAACCCTAAACCCTAAACCCTAAACCCTAAACCCTAAACCCTAAACCCTAAACCCTAAACCCTAAACCCTAAACCCTAAACCCTAAACCCAAAATCTTAAACCCTAAACCCCAAACCCTAAACCCTAAACCCTAAACCCTAAACCCTAAACCTTAAACCCGAAACCCTAAACCTATACCCTAAACCTTAAACCCAAAACC
>BQNB010185597.1:0-12203 GCA_026074375.1 Tanacetum coccineum
TTATTATTGTGCTTATTCCTGTGAGGTTAATGCTTATTTGTCCTTTATTTGCCTTACTCTATATCTGTTTTTATATATCTCATCTTAATTCAGCTTTTCTTCGTTTAAAAATGCAAATCCAGTTTTTTAAAGGGGTGTTTGGCACAAGCAGTACTAACAAAAGATCAACTTTGTGAAGCTATATTAAGATCTTTTAACCTATTTTGGATAGTTGTTAAGTTTTAGAATTCAGTTTTAAGGTTTAGTATATCAAATTTTAAAATCTATGGTTTTTGAAACTTGCTCAAACTACTTTTATTAATGCATTAGAATAGAAGTGGTTAAGTGTGCCATTGTGGTTTAAGTTTTTAGTAAAAATCTGTCAAGGTTTTGTTTCAGTTTTAAAATTTAAAAAGTCATTTTTCATTCATAAATTTAGGTACGTTAGAATCTGTTTTAAGTTCTAAAATTGATAGCATAAGTAGTTTGTAGTGTAAAGTAAATCTGTTTAGCTTATTTAGGGTTTTAGAACTTATTTAGATAGTTGAATTTAGGACTGCAGTGTTACATTTTAGCTTTTATAAAAACTTGAAAAAAACAAAAAACATAGCATTCTGTCTGAACTGTCATTTCAACTTAGCTTTTTCATAGCTTAAAAGTGTTTCAAAGTGATTTTTCTTGGCTGAATCTTATAGCTTATAGGATAAGCTTCATCTGTCCTTTTGGTCTCTAAGCCATAAGGATAGCTTAAGTGGATTAAACATAAGCTAGAAAGTGCCTACTTAGGCTGTTTGGTCAACAGTTTTAGCCATAATTGCTTATTTGATTTTTGAGTTTATGGCTTATTGGATGTGCTTAAAACTTCTTATTAGGTTAGGTTTAGAGTTCTAATAGCTTATTTAACCTAGGTTTAAGCTTATTTCAGCTTATAAGCTCAGACAGTTTAGTCTAAGAGCCTTTTTGGATTTTATGTAAAACTGTTCCCCTTTTTAGCTTATTTTATAATCTTCTTTGTTTAAGCCTTGCTTATTTGAGTTATTTTAGTCCTATTATTTATCTGTTTTTAGATATAGCTTATTTCCTATGCTTATTTGCTCTTAATCTTAGCTTAAAAGTAGTGGTTTTAGTTTTAAGATCTATTTTTAAAGTCTACTGTCAAAATGCATTTTGGTTAAGTTCAGCTGTTTAGATTTTCTAATTTATAAGTTATTTAAGTTTATTAGGTCAAGGGTAGTGTGTTTTAAGCTTATTTGTTTCATTTGTGCTTATTGTGACCATAAAAAGCCCACATAGTTTTAGCTTTTAGCTACTTAGCTTAAAAACCAAATATGTCATTTTTATAAGTTTATTACTAGCTTATTTTTGAGTTTTAGCGAATTTTTTTTTAAAGTTTGTTAGTTTTGCTTATATTTTAGCTTTTTAAAAAGAAAACCAAAAAAATGTTTTATAAAAAAGGGAAGCCACAGGGGTCGAACATGTGACCTCCCCTTCATACACCAACACCTTAACAACACCACACACTGCCAACTCACCCTTGGGTCTTTTTCGTTATAAGTTCACCTTATTTTTCTTTTAAACCCTTTTTAGCTATTAAGCCTTTCACCCATATTTTGCTTTTTAATAGCTTATTTCAATAAGCTGTGTGAACCATTTTATTTTTTCTAGGCTTAGAATTGTTCAAAGCAGATTTTTATTAAATAGTTTACATTTTTTATAATATTTTTTAGATTCAAACCTGTTTTCAGTTTTTAATTCATAATAAAAAATATAAAAGTCAAAAAAATATAATTCTTTTTTTTAAAATTTTCTTTTATCATTTAGGACATTTAAAAATTAAATTTGCATTTGTAGGGTTAAAATTTAGAGATTTAGGTTTTTAAAGCTCGGGTTTTGATCCCGTTATCGTTTTTCGTGTTTTAACTTTAATTGCTTTCGTTTTTAGCTTGCTTTTATTTGTTCTTGCATATTAATTGTAGAAATAGAATGAAAAAATCATTGAATCATTCCATCACGCGATCACGAACTTAATCACGATTCTCAATTCACGCCTCGTCGGGAAACGACTCGGGAAGGTTTTGGATTTTACTTTGGTCAAAAGTAATCTCTTAGAAGCCTTACGGAATACTTACTCTCTTATTAATTGTTATTTTGATTTTAATTATATATATGTATATTAAGTTATATATATAAGTATCATTAAGTTTTAAAGATCAGTCATGTTGCCACATAGATTAGTTTAGTGATTTGTGTGTTTTCACCTACCTATTCCGTGAGGTGTTTGGTTGTGTACTTGTAATAGATCAAATAAATGCTTAATGAAAAAATCCTTAGGGATACATTTTGGTAAACTTCTAAAGGCTACTTGAGGACAAGTAGCATTCAAGTGGGGGGATATTTGATGACATCAAATAACGTCTATTTTATAGCATCATTTATCCCATGTAATTAACCCATTTTGTATAATTATTGCAAAGAATTGTTACTTAATCGTTTGTATTTGAGAATTGTAGTAATTATGGAGTACTTGGTGAAGATTGACTAAAAGGCACATATTCTGGAGCTTAAACGATGATATTTTGAAGATTAATGTTCTGACAACCAATACTCCGTATCCATCAAGGAAGATACGATGTATTTGTGCCTGCACTCACTAAAAGACCACGAAGGATACAAGATCAATACGCCGTATCCAGAGAAGACCTATACGCCATATTTAAGATATAGTATGTGAATATTCTAGAAGATATCAAACGTGGTCCCTACTCTAAGAAACCCTCAATACGTCGTATCAAACCCTTTCGATACGCCGTATCGTCCAAATTCTAGATCCTATAAATAGAAAACTCAAAAATGAGTTTTAAGTGTGCAAAATCATATTCTCGATATCTAAACTACAAAAGTAGATTTTCAGAAGAGAAAAAAAGCAGAAGAGGTCGAGCAACGTTTATTAATTCCATAGGAGACAATGTGTAATTTCTTATACTCTTGTAATCGTTTAGTTTTTTGTATCATTCGTTAACTCGATTAGTTTACCTTGTCTAAATCATTACTTTTGTATTAATTATGATGTTTGAAGGCTAATACCTTTGGGTATTAGCGATTATTATGAAGATCTGAATGTTTGTTATTGTTTATCTCGATTTTTTAATTTATCGTTAAATGCTTGTTTATGTTTATCACATGATACTTGTTTACGTGCTTTTGTATGCGACCTATCATTCAACTGAATCTAGTGATACGGACCAAGTAATCTAGATGTCGGGATAGCTCTCCATATAGTGATTTATACATCTAGACCAATTGGATCACAAATTACGACCTATCTTTGTCTTTGAATTAAGAGCTTAGTTGGACTGGCAGGTGACCCTTGGGATCAACGAGTACGTTCTAATTAATTGATAAAGATTTGGTTAGTGGACTACTAGTGTATTAATTGTCATTAAGCAGTAAGTGGGCAAAGTCTCTATGAGCTATTAACAAGATCACCATTGCTTTAATCCCTAAGATATATTATAATCAGCAAATAAGGATGCTTTATGCGGATACGTTTAATTGTGACAGAATTCTTCGTATCTAGGTCTTAGGAAGAAGTAACGCCTAAGTCTTAAGAATAATACGCCGCCTCGAGATAAGAAATCATTGCACTTAGTAAACAAACCAACATTCTAATCGGATTAATGATGGCTAATACAGTTTTCTTATATTCGGCTCAACCGCTCTTTTATCTTCTGTTAATTTGCTTATGTGTGTTTAAGTGTCTTGAATTGGTTTTAGTCACCACAAAACCCGTGCCAGTCTCTCAGGCTGAAAACCCCCCCTTATTTATTAGATTTAGGATTAACATAGGTTTACCATAGGTTTAGAATAGAATAGCACTAACTTAGATTAGACAACCAAAATATTAATAAATTGAAAGTATTCTTCGCTTCAAGTGTTCGACACCCTACTTACCACGAAACTCCTATATGTCCGGGTACACTGCCCGTTAAAGAGTTGTTTGAGGATAAGTTGGCAAAATATAAATTTAAAACTTGGTAATCAATAAATAAACCTACACGACAGCACATCAATGAGACGTTTTGAAAAAGTAGTAATCTATTTGATAAATATTAAAAGTTCAGAGTTAAACAAAATAAAGGCCCCAACAACCCTCCAAATAGATAATAAGTTTTATAAAAGTTTTCATCGAATGGAATACATATGCAAGTCTTCAAAATAACTTCGTGCAACTCCAAGAAAGCAAGTACCTTAAGGACCTGAGATAAATCATGCTAAAAAGGACAACAATAATATTGAGTGAATTCATAGAGTTTATAAAGTAGATAAGTAGAACACAAGTTTTCATTCATCGATTGACATTGCAACACACACAAGTCCGGTAATAATATTATTGCATCGAGCTCATGACACTGAACGTTAACTAAGATAATATAAGATTTTGTCCATTGAAGGTATATTTGTCAACTACCTTAATTCTCAATACAATGCGTTCGTTTGACATGTATTCAAGTGAGCGCTACTCACCCGGACGGGGTATGTTGAACCCAATAGATCTATTCATAGTACTAGCATTTACCAAGAATGTAATTAACCGTTCATGAAATTAGGGACTTTTCAGGTAAATGGTGCTCAATGTCAATAATTCTCGTATTCGGGTCAAGCATACTAATCAATCACTTGTGTTTAATTTTGCAAAACTAGCATGTAATCTCCCCCGTGGAGTTTGAAAAACATAAATAAGAAAAGGGGGCTATGAACACACCTTTTAGCGAAACTGCAAATGTAAATGATATAAACGTCGGATAAAGCAAGAATTCCTAAGAACAACCTAGAATAATTGACGCAACTTAGAATATAGAATCTCACGCACTCAACAAAAATAAGTAAAAGTTATGAAAATAATTTTCGTAATTAGTTGGCCATTGTACTTAAGGTTTTATAAAATATGGTTTACCTGAATATATTGACTAAGTCTGTATTAGTAAATCCCAAAACATGTATTTATTTTTATTTCTTATAAGTCCTACTAAAAGTGCATACACATTCATTTTAAATCTAAAACAACATGTTTATTCCAAAATTCTGAATTTACCCAACTTCCCGAGCTTATAAATCCAAACCCGTAAATGGTCTAAATTCAGGGTTTTCGCCTACGGACTGCTACTTAAGTCTATTTTACAGATTAGTGGGTCCCACATTTCCAGATTTTTTATAACCTAGGTGAAATGACCAATTTACCCCTTGATACCAAAGCTGCGTTTTCCTGAATTTTATAGCCTCACTAAATTGGGTCTACCTCCTAAACCGTACGTCCGCAGAGGTCGAAACACGCGCCAAAATTTAAGTTAGCTCAATACCTACAACGTTTAGTTTTATAAACTAGGTGTTGTTATATAAAAATCTGGACTTATACTAAATTAAAATTCTAGGTGTAAATTTTGACTAGTTTTACCGTTTTGGGCATATCTCACTCATCGGACATCTTTACGCTTCTATCCGAATGACCACGCGTAACTAAAACATTTATCTAGGTCATTATTAGTTTTCCCAGAACCTCACAGGCCAAAAATAATTCCAAAAACACCTAATAATCTGCTGGTCATTAATAGTCTTAAAAATCTAGGTGCAATTCTAATACAATTAAGTTTCTAACCCTAAAATTCAATGTACAATGCCATAAAAAACAATTACTCAAGAACACAAGAACATTTTATTTCCAAAAAATATCACAAACATGCATAACTTTATATAAGAAAAATTAGAGAGAACAAAAACCTTACAATGATTAAGAAAAAGCTAGTGAAACCAAAACAAAATCCACCCTCTTTGTTCTTGCTCAAATTCGTCCCAAACCAAACACCAAAACAACCAAAACCTTATTTCAAATCAGCATAAAACCCTAACTAAATCAATGCATAAACTCTAGAATCAAGCCTTTCAAGTATCTTCCAACCACAAACAAAACCAAAGATTAAAACCACACCCAAAACCAACAATAAATCACCTACAACTACAAGATAAACACATGAAATAACATCTCCAATAATCCCATGAAATCATCCCCTACACTAACCAAATGGTTTGTTTCTTAATCTCAAAAGAAAGCTACATACACGAGGAATGTGACTACATAAGTGGTTTAAAAGATTGCCTTAAAAATTTATGAGAAAAGGGTGTGTATGAGTAGTGAGGGCGACGGTTAGCAAAGGAGAGGGAGAAGTGGGATAGTTTTTTTTAACTATGAGATTTGCATGAGAGAAAAAAATCATGAGTTCTTTTCTTGAAAGTAAACTAAAAGAGGGATTTAGTTTTTGTGTGCTCAAGGGTGGCCAGTTATGGCTTGCTTTCCCTTTTTTTTGTTAATTATTTGTAAAGTTAATTGTTGTAAAGGTGAATGTTAAATAAAGGTAGAAGACACAAATGTAAAGAATGCAAGGTTTTGGCGTAACGTGAAGTGAAAGTGAAGAAAAATGTTAAAAGATAAAATTATAATCTTGCGGTGTATATTATATAAAATATAAACGATAACTACAGTAAACACTCAGGATAATGAAGCCTAAAGACGCTCAACTTTACCAGGGACGAAAAATAACTATCGGGTTAAATATTAAAAAAGAAATAAGTTATCAAAAATAATAAATATAATAAAATATGGATTTAAATATTACCTAAAATTTAACGTAAGTATACCGTCAATCCCCGTTAGTGTACGTATTATCGTTGTTATACTGTTTAATCAAATTAAACCCACCGATATATAATATAATATATTTATATAAAATACAAAACGTATACCAAGCTAAGTATCCATACAAATTATTCTTAGAAAGAATAAAAAGTAATCTACCGGTATCGTTTCCTGTGAGAGATTGAATGGCAATATAGTTCAAGATGTAAATCTGAGCTTGAATTGTCAATCAAATCTTGTTTTGGTTTAAATTATTTTTATCAAAAATTAAACTAAATTTAATTCTAAGATTAAAACTACACGAGTAAACTAAATGATCAAAAATATAAATGATAATTATTATACTAAAGTTTGATTTAACACTATAAAAAGGACAACTATGCTTGCAAATACGTAAAATTCATCAATGAGAAATTAAGGTTTATTAATGAATTATAATCATTAGAAAAGATAAATATTTCTCAACAACGTTGGTTTATTTTTTAAAATGATCTAGACAAAAAATATTAATTCTATGATGTGCACGGGTATGTGTTAATTACACAACCTTTTACCTTTAAAACAAGTTAAAATAAACCAAAAACGATTTAAAATGCCAAAATAACTTGTTTTCTAATTAGTTGAGTGCCAGAACATATCTAAAAAAGGACAAAAAGAAACAAGCCAAAACACAAAACCAACGCTAAATGGAATACGTGGTAAAGACAAATTCAAACAAACCCAAGGTGTAAATAGTACAACCAAAGACAAAACCTCGACAATTCCAAAGTCAAAAAGAGAAGAAAATTAGGTTTAAGGGGCCAATACTAGCCAAGAGTCCCTATCTTATTAATAAGGAAGAATAGAGAATTGCTAAAAAGGTAACCCATGCTGCCATTTTCCAAGAATTACCACAAGGGCCATTTCTTCAGCCATCCCTCCAAAAGTTATAACTCACAAGTAACCAGATGCAATAACAAGTAGTAAACACGGTGCGGGTTGTTGTCTTCCCTGCCAATCTCCAAACTTTAACAACCACAAGGACGAAACTTGAAATAACCTTATAATCCTTGAGGGGCTTTTATTGCCAATCTCCCAAACTTCACCCCGTTTTTTAAAGTACTGTACATCTCTCCCACAAGTTTCCCGCCAAACTCATAAACCCCACATCCTGTCCCTTTCCACCTCGTTGACCTCCCCATGTCCCTCCAAACCCTTCACTCTCTTAAGTCCCACCCCCCACATGGGCTGTTATCCAAGCTGGCAATCCCAAAGCTCCTTATTGGCCAAGAACAAATCGATGGCTGTGATGATTTTGAGTGGGCACCAAGATAAATGAAGGGCCAGGATTGCCCTTGTGTTTACACACACACAACAAGCACACAAGACTGTTTTATCTCTACAAAGAAGCACAAGAAGAAAAGACAAAAAGTCGAAACCCTAGCTAGTAGTTTTTTCTATATAAATCTTTTGTAAGCCCTTGAGGCAAGAGTTAGTTTTTAGTGAGTTTAGTTCAGTTCAAAATTTAAGGTTTAACATTTTATGTACTTGTATTTTTAAGGTTAATGAAAAATTTTAGCTTATATTTTTATGTGTTCCAAGTTTTCCATTTTTTTACTTAAGCTCATATAATACTTCATATAAGCATTTTTACTAAGCCTGTTTTAAACTATATACAAGAAAGACTAAAAATTCAAAAGAAAAAAAAAGTTACTGTTTGATTAAGCTAAGGATGAATGGGCAGAAATGGATGGCTCATTGGGTGTTTAGTATAGCTTATTTATAAGCTAAGGGGTAGGATTAGAGCTTATTTAGGTTGGACATAATCCTGTTTTGAGCAAGGATCAAAGGTATACTTCTTTTTAAATTTTTGCTTAAAAGTTAATGTAGCAAGCTTATTTTCAGCTTATTTATGTCTTATTGTGCTTATTGGTGTTTAGTTATGCTTAAAAGTGCCTTTTAGTTGCTCTTATTTCAATTACTTGTCAATTGCTTAAAACTGCCTAGATAAGCTTATTTCTGTTGTTAGCTTATTAGCTTATGCGAGAACAAATAATCTAATACAAAGCTCAACCGAGAACAAATAATCTAATACAAAGCTTATCCGAGTTTAGAATAAAGCAAGGACCAGAAAAGAGATACGAACAGTAAAACAACCAACTTATTCAAAAATAAGCTTAAACCAAAAGTTATTCTACAAGCTTATTAGATCGAGCTTAAAAGAAATAAGAATAAAAATACGATAAGCTATGTGATAACTTATTTTATTTCCATCTTATTTATGAATAAGCTAGAAAAATAAGCTCATAAAATAAGCTTAGAGAAGAAGAGCTTATTTGCAATATAAGCCAAGATAAAGAAAAGAAAAGAAAAGACTATAAGCCAAATGGATAAGCTAGATAACCTCAACAAACATCTTCATCATATTTAAAATAAGCAGTTACATTAAGCGTGAAATAAGCTAGAAATAACTTTTACAAAAACTAAGATAAGCTAAAAAATCATTTATAAGCTAAAAAAAAAAAAAAAAAACTACACTACTCTTTCTATCTAAAACTAACTCCTCAAAATTGAGGGGAGCGGTTTTATTTTATAGCCAAGAGAGGGACCATTGTGTAAATTTTTGTCCCATTATTATATCAATGATTAACCAATCATATGCTTGGAATTTGGAAACCTCAGATCGCAGTCTGCAGAGCTTCTGATCCACCGCTCCCTTTACGCCACGTGTCCTAAATAATTGCTTCCTTCGTACGTAGTGACTTACATTCGTTGGATCATTTTAGTTTTCATTTGCCAAATTGAATTGAAATAGACATTTCATTTCCCCTCCATGTGGCATCTTATTATTCGCCTATTCCTTTTTAGTGCTAAGTCACGGGACTAGCATTTGATTTAATTTGCTTCATGTGCTGCTGCATCATGCTGACATCACCTTATCAAATATACATCATATTTATTTTTCTTGTTGGGCTTTAAATGGACTAATGCAAGCTTGGGCTGGCCCGACCTATAAAATGGGTTACGGGCTGGCCCAATAATATTTGAGGGCACCATTGGATTCATTTTCTCGAGCTCTTTCTACTGGTATGCTCGAGGACTTTTCACGACTTCATCTCAGTTTGAGTAAAAATTAGACTTGACCAAATTGAGCTTGATAAATCTCGTTTTTGCACCGTTTTCAATCTTTTTTTACCTGCAAGACATAAAAATACCAAACAAGCATTTATGTACAATAATTATCCATATTTAGCAATTTTAGTCTGATTAATAGTGTTTTTGAGGTTATAAATAATGTGTATTTTAGCACACATTAGTTACTTTGGTCCCCAGAGTTCAATGGGTGACATCAGCTGGCGAGGTAGTTACGAAGAGATTAGGGTAATTTCTTTTGAATTTGTTTTCTCGCTCCCAAGTGAATTCAGATCCTCATCGAGAATTCTAACCAACCTTGGCAATGGAAATGCGACTCTGCTTGAGTTGCTTTACTTCGCGATCCATGATCTCTATTGGCTCTTCGATAAAGTGTAACTTGTCATCGCGTTGAATCTCATCAAGCAGAATGACAAGGCTCTCATCCGACAAACACTTCTTTAAATTTGAAACATGAAAAGTGTTGTGAGTTCCTTGAAGCTCTTCTGGTAGTTCCAATTTATACGCCACCGGACCAACTCTAGCTGGGATTTTGAATGGCCTGATGTATCATAGGCTCAGCTTCCCATAATTTCCAAAATGAATCACGCCCTTCCAAGGCGAAACCTTAAGCATAACCCTTTCACCTACACTATCTCTAAAGGTTTGCACCTCACGTATGTGTAGCTTGTCTGATGGCTACGAGCAGCTAACAAACGGTTCTTGATCTGAACTATCTTCTTTGTTGTTTCTCGAACAATTTCTGGACCTGTGAGTTGGCTATCTCCATCCTCACTTTAACAAACTGATGATCTACACTTTCGCCCATAAAGAGCCTCGAAAGGTGCAACCTTGATACTTGTATGATAACTATTGTTGTAGGAGAATTTGACTAATGGTAAATGTCTATCCCAGATACTTCTAAAGTCAATCACACATGCTCGCAACATGTCTTCTAGAGTTTGTATCGTCCTCTTGCTTTGACCATCCGTCTGTGGGTGGTAAGCTATACTCATATCTAGATAAGTTCCCAAGGCTCTCTGGAGTGACTTCCAAAACCCTAATGCAAACTGGCTATCTCTGTCTGATATGATCGATATTGGCACTTCGTGTCTATAGATAATTTCCTTCAAGTAAAGTTGGGGTAAGTTTCTCCATACTGTTAGTTTCTTTCATCGGCAGAAAATGAGCAGACTTTGTCAAACGATCAATAATGAACCAAATCAAATCATACCCACTTGGAGTTCTGATGAGTTTGGTGATGAAATCCATGGTGATTCTCTCTCACTTCTAAACTGGAATCTCAGGTTGTTGAAGTAACCTGGATAGCTTTTGATACTCTGCCTTTACCTTAACACACATCAGACACTTACTGACGTAAGTGGCGATCTTGGCCTTCTTGTTCATCCACCTGTATAATTGCTTCAGGTCGTGGTACATCTTGTTGGATCTCGGATGAATAGAGTATTTGAATTTATGTGACTCATGCATAATTAAATCACTTAATCCTCCAAACAATGGCAACCAAGCACGCTTATTTAAGCATCGAGTTCCATTAGGACAAGTCTCAAATGACTTCTTGTCAATTCCTCATAGATTTTCGGCTTCCATATTCTCTTTTTTCATCGCTACCGCTTAGGCGTTGAGAAATTTCTCAGGTAGGTTGGTGTAAACCGTCATTACTAAGGCTCGAACACGCAATGGCTTAATCCTTTCCTTTCGACTTAAGGCATTAGCCACTACATTTGCCTTCCCGGGGTGATAACGAATATCACGATCGTAATCACTCAGGAGTTCGATCCACTTGCGTTGTCTCATATTAAGCTCTTTCTAGTCAAGGATATACTAGAAACTATTATGATTAGTATACACTATACACTTCATACCATAAAGATAGTGCCTCCATTGCCTAAGAGCGAAAACCACAACACCCAGTTCTGGGTTATGGGTTATATAGTTCTCTTTATGAGTCTTCAGTTGTCGGGAAGCATATGCTATGACATTTTCCCGTTCCATGAACATTGCGCCAAAACCTTTGAGCAATGCCTCACAATAGACCACAAAATCTTCTATTCCTTCAAGTAGTGCTAAGATAGGAGCAAAACAAAATTTCTGCTTAAGTAGTTGAAATGCCTCATCTTCTTCCTTACCCCACCCGTACTTCTTATCTTTTTGAGTTAGCTTGGTAAGGGGCTTGGCGATTAAAGAAAAACCTTCAATAAATCTTCGATAATAGCCAGCAAGTCCCAAGAACTGCCGCACTTCTGTTGGTGTTGTCGGTGCAGCCCAATTCTTGATAGCTTCAATTTTTGCAGGGTCAACATGAACACCTATACTATCGATCACATGACCGAGGAATTATACAGACTTTAGCCAAAAGTCACATTTTGAGAACTTGGCATACAACTGCTCTTTCTTGAGTAGC
>BQNB010185600.1:0-12203 GCA_026074375.1 Tanacetum coccineum
GAATTATGTACTAATCTACAACAGAGAGTTATTGACTTAGAAACAACAAAGACCACTCAAGGAAGTGAGATAGCTAGTTTGAAAAGAAGGGTCAAGAAGTTAGAAAAAAAAGAATAAGTCAAGAACTTACAAGCTTAAAAGACTATACAAGGTTGGTTTGGGTTGAATCCTCTGATGAAGCTAGTTTGGGTAATCAGGAGGATGCATCCAAACAGAGGAGGAAAATTGATGATATTGATGCTGATGCAGGAATTACATTGGTTGATGAAACTCAGGGGAGGCATGATGATGATCTGATGTTTGATACAAGTGTTCTTAATGATGAATAAGTGTTTAAAAGACAGGATATGGCTGAAAAGGAAGTTAGTACTGCTGATCTAGTTACTACTGCTGGTGAAGTAGTTACTACTGCTAATGTTGAAGTTAGTACTGCCAGTCCAACTACTGCTACAATAACTACTGTTGAACTTACTTTGGCTCAAACACTGGCAGAGTTGAAGAGTGCAAGACCTAAGACAAGAGGGGTTGTTATGCAAGAGCCAAGTGAATCAATAATAATAACAACAACAACAATTTCTTCAAAGGACAAGGGTAAAGGTATAATGGTTGAAGAACCTTTGAAGGTGAAGAAGAAAGATTAAATCAGCTTTGATGAACAAGAAGCTATAAGATTACAAGCTGAATTTGATAAGGAAGTGAGGCTTGCAAGGGAAAAAGATGAAGCAAATGTAGCCTTGATTGAATAATGGAATGACATTGAAATAAGATTGAGACTGATTATGAAATGGCTCAAAGACTGCAAGCAGAGGAGCAAGAAGAGTTGACTATTAAAGAGAAGTCAAAGTTGTTTGTACAACTCTTAGAAGCAAGAAAGAAACATTTTGCAGCTAAGAGAGCAGAAGAGAAGAGGAATAGACCACCTACAAAAGCTTAACAAAGGAGTATCATGTGTACTTACCTGAAGAATATGGCAGGATAGAAGCCCAAAGACTTAAAGAACAAGTCCTTTGCCAATATTCAAGGATTATTTGACAAAGCTATGAAAAGGGTAAACACATTTGTAGACACAGACACAGAATTGGTGGAAGTAAGAGCAGAAGTAAGCGAGACAAGAGAAGAAAGCAGTTCAAAGAGAGCAGGAGAAGCTCTGGAACAAGAAAGCTCTAAAAAGCAAAAACTGGAAGAAGGCAAAGAGTCTAAAGAGCTTAAATAATGTTTGGAAATAATTCCAGATGATGTAACTATTGATGCCACACCTTTATCTACTAAATCTCTAAGCATTGTTGACTACAAGATCTACAAAGAAGGGAAGAAAAGCTTTTTCCAAATTATCAAAGCAGATGGTAATTCTCAGATGTATTTAACTTTTAGAAAGATGCTTAAAATCTTTAACAGAGAAGACTTGGATGTTCTTTAGAGTATAGTCAAAGCAAGATTTAAGAAGAAAAAGCCAGTAAATTACATGGATAATTTCTTACTTCTTAATTTGAAGACCATGTTTGAACATCATGTTGAAGATAATGTATGAAAGAATCAACAAGGATTAGTTAAAGTGCTAAACTGGAAGCTTTATGATTCTTGTAGAGTTCATTGTGTAACAATGCGGAACATACTTTATTATCTGTTAGTTAAGAAGATGTATCCACTTACAAATCACACACTACATCAGATGTTTAATGATGTGAAGCTTCAAGTTGATTGTGAGTGTAAAATGGCATTTAAGCTTCTTAGATTGGTTAAGAAATAGCTTAAGGAAGGCTATATACCTGAATGAAGTGTTTGGAAGCATCCTCCTGGTGATTAATGAAGAAACTTGATGATTTTGAAGATAAATATAAGTTTAGGGGAGGATTGTTGGGATTAAAAGGCTTCTTGATGATCTTAAAGTTACTACTGCTAGTGTAACTTAGTACTGTTAGTGTATATTAGTACTGCTAGTTACTACTGCTAGTATATGTTAGTACTGCTAGAGTAAAGTTAGTATTGGTGATGAAGATTGAAGAAAATATTCTAAGTAGTTACTACTGCTAGTACTCAGTTAATGTTGCTGGTGTATAAGTTACTACTACTTGTTCAAAGTTAATGCTGCTAGTACAAAGTTACAACTATTGAAAGATTAAGACTGCTGAAAGAGTTTCTATTGTCAAGGGATGGATAAAGACTGCTCAGAGAAATGATAAAGATTGCTTATAAGATATGTATGAGATATTTTTGTAAAAGATACGTATAAATTATTTGTTTAAAAGATCATGATAACTTAGGAAAATATTGTAAGCCGGTTAGGACTCCTTGGTGTATAAAAGGAGGTCCTAGGGCATAGAGTTAGATATCCAAGAAATCTAGAAATCTTTTGTTTTGATATCGTTATAGCTTCAAGGTTTTGTAACCCCAATACTAGTTAGAGTATTCGTATTAATATATTGAATCTTTTGTTTGTTAATCTGTGTGTTTATTAGTATTACTGTTTCATTAAAGAATTCTTCTTATATTAAAGATTAGATTCCACATAATCTTTAGTATTATCAAACAAAGTTTCTATTATAGTTGTGTAGGATTTATCTTGCATAACTAAACCTTACACAAGCTAAGGAATTAAAGATCCATTCAAGTGGGATATGCACCAAGGGAACCAGGCTAGGGGTAGGGCATTCAAGTTGGGAGCAGAGGAAGCTTGCCAGGATTCGAACATTGTGACGGGTACGTTTACTTTGAACAATCATTTTGCCACTACCTTATTTGACGCTGGTGCCGATTATAGTTTTGTTTCCACTACTTTCATACCTCTGTTAGGCTTAGAACCCAACGACTTAGGTTTCAGATATAAGATTAAGATAGCTAGCGGGCATCTAGTAGAGATTGATAAGGTTATTAAGGGTTGCAAATTAGAAATCGAGGGTCATGTCTCTGACATTGACATGATACCTTTTAGGCATAGGAGTTTTGATGTGATTATAGGTATGGATTGGTTGTCCAATTATAAGGCTAAAATAATTTGCCATGAGAAGGTAGTGACGATACCACTACCGGATGGCAAGGTGCTTAGAGTATTAGGAGAGAGACTGAAAGAGAAAGCGAGATTTTTGATGGGTGCTAAGGCTGGTGATAAGAAACAAGAAGAGATTGTTGTGGTTAGAGATTTTCCTGAGGTATTCCCAGATGATCTATCTAGATTACCGCCTATTCGAGAAATTGAGTTCCGGATTGAGTTAACCACTGGAGCAACGCCGGTAGCAAAGTCTCCTTATCGTTTGGCACCTTCTGAATTGGAGGAGTTGTCGGGACAACTCAAGGAACTCTAAGACAAAGGTTTCATTCGACCAAGTTCGTCGCCTTGGGGAGCGCCGATATTGTTCGTTAAGAAAAAGGATGGTTCTTTTAGGATGTGCATTGATTATAGAGAATTAAACAAGTTAACCGTTAAGAATCATTATCTGCTTCCTAGAATTGATGATCTATTTTATCAACTGCAAGGGTTACAGTTTTTCTCGAAGATAGATCTTAGGTCTGATACCATTAGCTGAGAGTGCATGAAAATGACATTCCAAAGACTGTGTTTGCCCTTTGGTCTGACTAATGCACCAACACTATATATGGATTTAAAGAATAGATTTGTAGGCCGTATCTTGATAAGTTATGAATAGAGTTTGTAGGCTGTATCTTGATAAGTTTGTGATATTGTTTATAGACGATATCTTAATCTACTCTAAGACTCAAGAGGATCATGTAGTACACTTCAGGTTAGTCTTGGAACTGCTCAAAAAGGAGAAACTATATGCTAAGTTTTCTAAGTGTGAAATTTGGATAATGAGAAGTTGCAGTTTTTAGCATGTGATAATAGGGTATTGGGTTTTCATGTAGGATCCCTAGTAAGATTACAGGTGTTATAAAATTAGAAACCCTTAGAACTCCGTACATCAGGTTCGTTTGTTCTAAGGATGGGGGGGTATATCGTAGGTTATTTGAAGACTTTTCATCGATAGTTAAGTCTCTTACTATCTTGACTTAGAAAAGTATACTTTTCGAGTGGGTGAGGAACATTGACAGTGGCATTTCAGACCTTAAAAGATAGTTGTGTATACACGCGATGTGTCTAGGTTCCTGATGACAGAAGATGTTGTAGTATATTGTGATGCGTTCAGGATAGGACTAGGCTGTGTGTTAATGCAAAGATGTTGGAAACAAGAAAAGTATCAATCACTTCCAAGTTGTAATAGTCTTAGCTCGTAGTTTGTTATAATGATTTTTAGTCTAGTAAGCTAGTTGGCCCAAGGCCCATTGGAAAAAAGCCGTTAAGGCCATGGACGGCCATCATAGGATATCTATACACTTCCATGCCTCTGAGAGGTGGTTGGTTGGTTTATGTATTTCATTTTCATATATGCTTTCATGTTTCTTACTTTTTCTAGAAACTACAAACCTTCCTTCACTCACTCAACTCTCTAGTTCCTTGATTTGATTATCATAGTTTACTAGTTTTCTTCAATTGTATCAAGAGCCATGGAGTGGGTGAGTGTTTAGTTTTTGTGTTTGCTTTTGATTTGTGGTACAAAACCTTTAACAAAAGCAAAAATCTGATTTAAATTTTTTTTTTTGCTTAAAAAACCTTAAAGTTTTCATTTTTCCTTGTTCTATAGGGTTAGTAACACGAGTTTATACAGATTTTTGTGCAAAAACCAATCAAAAAATGCTTTGGTCTTTTTGGATGTTTTGATAATTTGGGTTTTGTCTTAGTTGGAACCGAACTTGTTTTGGAGTTAGAACAGAAACTAGTCAATCTGTGTTGGACGATCTAGTGATCCGAACCAGTTGGAACCTATCTAGTTTGTTTGAGTTGGAAACAGAACCTAGTTAACGAACCAGTTTTGATAACCGGATCTAGTTTGTGTTGGGTTGGAACCGAACTAGATAATCGAACAAGTGGAAATCCGAACTAGTCTTTTTGTTTGACATCCGAATAAGATACTTGAACACAGTGGAAACCGAACTAGTTTTTTGTATGACAAACCGATCTTGATAACCGAACCAGTGGAACAAAACTAGTAAGTACTTTGACAAGCTCGAACTAGTTAAATCGTTTTTGGGCAACCGAAACTAGTTAATCCTTTTTTACATCGAACTAGTCAACGTCCTTTGAAAAACGAAACTAGTCAAAACACCTATCAACTAAAATTTTAAATTTTAGGTTTATTTCTTTGACTTGTAATAAAATCCCTGTGAAACATTAACGGTTTTTCTCGGTTTTGTGAGAATTGTAAAATCCGTGTAGTTTCAAGTATATATTTCAAGACTCAACAACTACTCTAACCATACCATTTTCTTTCTACCAACAGTCCGATCAACCAAAGTAATCTTTTGTAACAATCAAATGACGTCTCTTGCTGACAAAGCGATTCCTTTCGGTGACGACATGCGTTTCCACCTATGTTGGAAAGAATATATGTTATGATTCCGTGGAAAGCATAATGGAACTTTACATGCTAAATGACAACTTGGACGATATGATTTTTGAATCAGACTTGAAAATGGTCCCACTCATTTGGCCTCGTCAAATTGGGAAAATGGAGTACTTAATGTGACTAGACCTAAGAGATATTCTGAGTTATCTCCTACAGAAGCAATTCAAACTGATTGTGATATCAAGGCAACAAACATCATTCTCCAAGGGCTACCACCTGAGGTCTATGCATTGGTTAGTAATCATAAAGTCGCCAAGGAACTTTAGGAAAGAATTCAACTTCTTGTAAGGAACTTCATTACGAAACAAGAAAGGGAGTGTAAGCCTTTATGATGAAATTCCGATAAGTTTGCTTATAAGAAGGAGATAAACATTGTGTGATTTCTATGAGATTTTCTTCTGATTGATGACTGTATGAATATTAAAATATGAAACTGGAACAATTTCAAGTGAACACCAAGTTTTTGAATACTCTTCCTCCTGAATGGAGTAAATTTGTGGCAGATGTCAAATTGGTTCGGGATTTGCACACAACTAATGTTGATCGCTTTTATGCTTACTTGGGACACACGAATTCATGCAAATGAGGTTCATTTTATGTATGAACTCATTTCTGATCACTTGCTTTAGTTGCCAACCCAACGACGGGACCCAGTCTCATTTCAAAATCATCAAAAACTTATTACCAAATCACTAATGTCAACCACAAGTTTTATCATTCAGTCAACCACAGTATGGTTCACTTATCAGGTTCAACAATACTCAACTAATCACTCCTTCAAACACCTCTTTGAATCCATTTATCCATCTAATGAGATATAATCATCAATCTCCACCTATCGTTTTTCTCCTCATCACTCCATCCCTCAATGGGATTATGCTCCTTTAGTTAGCTAAACAATCTTGGAATTTTCCTAACAAAAACAGGTTAATTGTTCCTGTGTTCCAGATAAGGTGATGATACCATGATGCCATCCAATACCCCTGATGTCTATTTTTGCTGTTGTTGTCACTTTTTTGTATATCCCACTACTTATAACCAAGTTGAGAATTCGTCAAAAACCAAGGCATACAGGATAAGAACATCAATAATGGAAGAGTAACTTTGTAACCAATTCAGGGGAGACAAACTTCTTTTTCTACGGGTACTTCAAGGACTTACACTCCAGGAGCTAGTGAAAGCAATTCAGGGAAACAAAGGACGATTACCTGCTACAACTGCAAAGGGGAAGGTCATATGTCAAAACAGTGTACTGAACCCAAGAGGAAACGGGATGATTCGTGGTTCAAGGAGAAAGTGTTGTTGGTTGAAGCTCAAGCACATGGTCAAATTCTTAATGAGGAGTATCTAAACTTTTTTGCAGATCCAAGAATTCAGAAGGTCAAGCCTCACAGACAGTATTACTCTCAATGTTGCTTAACCAGGATGATGATTTGGAATGCATATGAATCTGATTGTTACGAACTCAACTCTGCAAAGTTGATCTCATGGTTAATTTATCTCTTATGTTCAGTCTGCTCTTGTTGATGGTACAAATCTGATAATATGAATAATAATTTGGTAAATCAAGCTGTGCATGTGATGCGTTTATCAACAGTCGAATGTTGTGAATATTCAGAGACTTGAAATAAACCAAGTGATTGAATTTCATTCTTATTCTCAGTATGTGATTGAATCACGACGACAACTGTTCGACCAATTCTATATCTCCTCTACACAACAAGATGATTTAATATGATTATGATTGAACAACTAAAAAAAGTTGCTAATTGTACAAGATAAATCTGGGAGGAAAATAAGCGTGTTATTGATACTATACTGTGAGCTTGAAAGATATAAGGAACAAGTTAAAGTGTTGAAAGAAGGACAAAATGTTGATTCAAAGAGTCAAAATAACGTTTCAGACACATGTGCACAGATTGTAGAGATTGATCTTCTTAAACAAACTCTTTCAGAACATTTAAAAGAAAAGAAATCTTTATTACATAACGGTTCACTCTTCTAAAAAATGATTTTAAGAAAGAAGAATCTAGGAACATTGATAGAGAAATAACTCTAGAAAATCAGATCGAACATCTAGATAATATTGTTTTTAAAAGAAATCAACCTGCACAAACAGTTCACATGTTGACGAAACCTTAGTTTTTCTATGATAATACCACTAAACAAGCTCTAGGTTTTCAAAATCCCTTCTATCTGCAGAAAGCTCAGCAGTCAAAACCAAAGCTATATGTTGGTGAGTTTATTGTTCATAAACTAATATATTGTGATTCCTGATTCAGAAGAGACCTATCACTTTGCTGATAGAGAATCCGTTCCAAAATGCTTTTAAATTTAAGGATAATATGGATGTTAGAAAGGAAAAAGCAAAGTTGATACCACACGATAGATTATGCTGCTCTTAACCAACTTTATAAAGATTTTCTAACACGATTTGTTCCACAAACTGAATTATCTGCTGAATAAGCCTTTTGGTCTCAGAATTCTGTGAATTCTTCAGAAACCACACTTTCTATTACACCCACCAATGTTGAGGTTCCAAAAGAACTTCCTAAAGTCAGTATGGTTAACACGATGAATTGGAAGAAACTATAAACACTATCTTGCTAACTTTGTTCGTGGTAGTCAAAGAATAGGACCACACCAGTAGGGGTTATTTCGAACGTACAACAAGCTTGTTTTAGGGATTGAAATAATTCTATTTGTAAGCGTCTAAAGGACTTATTTATCACATTCAACCATACATTTGGTTGATGAACTTTTTGATAGTCAAAAATTTTTTCTATCAAATGGAACGGCTGTGAAACAAATATCGTATTGAGTCAAAAACATTTGACTTTTAAGATTGATCCAGTTTTGAACCGAAACATGATACGTTCTTGGAACAAGTGATGAGCAAAGATATTGTGAACTTAATTGCGAATTCTTCTGTGGATAATGATTCTATGACATGTGCGTGGAATGTCAAAATGTCTAAACTTGAGATGATGGTTCAGTAACAGATATTCGTTTGAAAAATATATTTACGATAAACTGTTCAAAAGTTTTACCATTCTTTAAAAACATTGCATCTCTTTAGAAGTTGACACTCAACTTAAACAGGAAATTTTTCAAAGGGAAAATTTTGTTTCAAATCAAAGTGTTCCAAGTTTTGATCAATTGTTTGAATTAAATAAATTGAAAGCTCAGTCCCAAGAGAAAGACATTGTAATTAAGAAGTTAAAAGAGAGAATCAAATCTCTTAGTGGAAATATGTATAAGGATAAGATCAAACAGGACTTAGAAGAGATTGAAACCATAAATATTGAATTGGATCATAGGGTGACAAAGCTTATTGTTAAGAATGAGCATTTGAAACAGACCTATAAGAAACTTCATGACTCGATTAAACCAGCACGTATTCGATCAAAAGAACAATGTGATGATTTAATTAATCAAGTCAATATAAAGTCTGTGGAAATTTCTGATTTAAATGCTAGTCTTTAGGAAAAGGCTTTGGCAATAACAACACTTAAGGATTAATTAAGGAAACTTAAAGGAAAAGCTCTAGTTGATAATGATGTTTCAAATCACCCTAGTGATCCAGAGATGCATCAGGTTAATATGGAACCAATAACCCCTAAATTGTTGAATAAAAGGTCAGCTCACTCTGCCTATATTAAGCATACTCAGGAAGAAGATGCAGTTCTTAGGGATTTAGTCGATCATATTAAAGCACACTATCCTCTAGATTCAGCCTTAGAATCTGCCTGTAAGTATACTAAGCTAATTCAGGAGTTGCTTTCAAAAATCAATAAAACCTGCCCTAGTATCAATAATTCCGGAGAAAAATTAGTGACTGTGACCCCAAAGAACAAGGACAAAAAAGTTAGATTTACAGAGCCTATCACATACTCAGGAAACACAATCACAAAATCCGCTTCTCACTTTACTTAGTTTCTAACAAACTATGTTGTTTACGGGAGTATAAACGGTCTATAGTGCTAGCGGATCACACACTTAGGCATACAAAGAAAGATAAGATTCAGCAAACACCAAGTAGTACTTTGAAGAATAAAGTAGAAGCCCACCATAGGAAAGTTAAATCTAGTTTGAAAAATAAAAATTGTGTTGTTGCACCTTAAGGAACTGCTCATGTGCAGCATTCCAAGTTTAATGCAAATTACGAACTTAAATGTGTTAAGTGTAATGGTTGCATGCTTTATAATAATCATGATTTGTGTGTTCTTAATTTTATCAATAATGTGAATGCTCGTGCTAATTTAGGATTGGTTAAGAAAACTTCAAGAGAATAAGTTTAGAAACCACAAGAAAAGTGTTTACCAATATTGGATATATCTGGAGACATACTGGTCGGACCTTCACTATCGTAGGAAATGCGTGCCCTTTAACTAGGATTACCACAACTACTGAAGTGCCCCTTAGGAAACCAATTGCTTTAGATAATGATACACTACAACCTCACTTGTAAGATTTTGGATTATTAAGGAAACCTAGGAAATCTAAAACTAATGTTCCGGTTAGCAACCTAAGATTACTTCAATCTTATATCTGCACATGCAAAAAGGTACTAGTAAATTTCGGAGATCCTAAATTTTCGATTATTCCATCTTCCTATCATTTTTGATGTATGCAGGTTCGTCAAATTGTCCTCTGGTATTTGGACTACAGCTGCTCTAAGCATGATGACCGAGATCGTCTCGCTACCAACTTCGGTCTAGCAAATTCTTGGGTAATGTCCAATCCAGAAATGGGAAATTTGTAGCTAATGATTATGGGTTTATGGAGACTATCAGATTGGGAAAATGTTCAATTTTTAAGGGTTTATTAGTTGAAGGACGTTGGGGATAATCTAATTCTCCATGGGACAATTTTGTGATTCCTAACTTGAAGTTGACTTTCAGTTAAAACACCTGCTACATTCGCATCTAGAAGGTGTTGATTTATTAAACGGATCTCGAGGGGGACAATCATTTATACACTCTCTCTTAGGGGTATGATGGCGTCCTCTCCTATCTTGACCTCTTGTCAAAGGCCGCTAGAACAAGTCTTGGTTATGGCTAGTCGTCTCTTCATTTGACTTTGGAGCTTTTAATCATTTGCCAGGATATGGTCTTGTTCGCGGTCTCTCTAAGCAAGTTTGAAAAGGACCATTGTGTGTCTACATGTGCATTAGGCAAATTATAAAAGAGATACGAAGAAGAAACCCCACACTACCCAAATCTCGGTGGACACCAATCAAGAAAAACTCTATCTGTTACACATGGATTTATATGGACCAATGCGTGTCGCGAGTGTCAATGGAAAGAAGTACATCCTTGTTATTGTCGACGATTACTCTCAATTTACATGGGTAAAATTCTTGCGATCAAAAGATGAAGCTCCAGTTTTTATTATCAATTTTTTGAAGATGATGATCACGAGTTACGACTTAAGGAAACCGTCGAGAAGAAACATATAATGGAACTGAGTTTGTTAATCAGACATTGCGTGAATATTATGAGAAGGTTGGCATCTCTCATGAAACATCTGTTGCCAACTCTCCACAGTAAAATGGTGTTGTTGAAAGATAAAATCGTACGCTAATTGAAGCAGCCCGCACTATGTTATTTTATGCAAAAGCTCCTTTATTTATATGGGCCAAAGCGGTTGCTACATTGTTATACCAAAATCATTCATGATAGCCTTCGGAACGGTCTAAAACACCCTACGAGGCTTACTGCACAACCAAACTGATATAATACCCTATCGGATTCTTCATGGTTTGGTGCACTCTGTCTACCCAGACGAATGATAGTGGAACTTGGACAAGTTACAATGAATGGCCGACATAGCGTATCTTCATTGGCTATGCACTTATACGAAAGGAATGCATTCCGTATTACCAACAGGACGTTACTAGACAAATAATTGAAACCATTCACGTTGGACTTTGATTAAGTGACTGCGATGGCTTCTGAAAAAACATACGCAGTTCAGACCCGCACTTACATGAAATGATCCTGCAATATTCAGTTTAGGACTGTGCCAAACCTCCTCATTAACAACGTTTCTACTACCTTCAAGAACTGATTGGGATATACTGTTTCAATCGTTGTTTGATGAATTATTCAATCCTCCACTAAGTGTTGATTTTCCAGCCCCTGAAGTCATTGCTCCAATTGATGAAGTAGTAGCTCCAGAACCTGCTATTTCCACCAGTTAACCTTCCTCAACCACAGTATATGATCAAGATGCCCAATCACCTAAGTAATTCTCAAACAACATCTGGAAACTCGCCTCTTTCATTCTAACGATGTTGAAGAAGACACCAATGGATTTGAACAAATTTAGTTGAACATTATGGGTAACTCGTTTATAACTAAAAAAGGGCATTCGGTTAGGATCTGTATTAGGGTTGCTATATAAGTGTGTGCTATATCGCGAATCACATCCAGATCACCAAATTTTTGAACACAATAGCAAATGAACTAAGGATCATCCACTTGAAAATATAATCTGTGAACTCGATAGACCAGTTTCCACAAGGCTGCAATTACATAAGCAAGCTCTTTTATGTTACTACGATGTTTTCCTCATTGTTGTTGAACCCAAGATGTAAAAAGATGTTTTGACTCAATCCTGTTGGATCGAAGCAATGCAAGAAGAGCTCAATAAGTTCGAACACCTTAGAGTATGGGAGCTCATACCCCGACCAGATAAAGTTATGGTTATTACTTTGAAGTGGATCTACAAAGTGAAGCTAGA
>BQNB010185601.1:0-12202 GCA_026074375.1 Tanacetum coccineum
CTTAACTTAGTACTGGCAGACTTAACTATGTCTACCAGACTTAACTCTATAACTACCAGACTTAAGTCTGTTTACAATAGATAGACTACGAGAAAGCTAATGTACTGGAATTAAAATTCTCACTTGATAGGAATCAAGCGAGTAGAACTAAGTTAAACAATGATCAAAACCTAATTATTCCCCACACAGCGGCGCTAAAAACTTGATCCGGAGTTTGTGAAGACTTTACAGGAAGCTTTACAATCCCCTAGGTAGTGTACCTAGTCGTTGTAGTGTAGTATAGGCAAGACTCGGGGGGTTTTTTGTTGTTCTCTAGGAAAATAGGTTGGGAAGGCTCGAACATGGTCTAACAGAATTCTAAGGGGTTGAAAGAAGATTCTTTTTGTGTTTTTATATTTATAAGAAAGCGGGTAAATATCATGGTTTGAGAGGTTGGTTTGATTAACTAATAATTAAACTAAATATAATCTATACTACTGGTGATAACTTTATGATAAAAAGATGTATTTACTTATGTCACACTTGTGATGATCTATGTAAGTATTTCCTAGGTCATAAACGGATTACACGAACCCGCCGTCTATTTAATATTCTGTTAGGGCAACGCACAAGTAAGGTAGTATGAAGACTATTACAAGGCCCCTAAGAGTATATTAAATGCATGTCAAAAAACTTAAGAGGGGTCAACCATATTAGGGGTAAGGTAGTATGAAGACTATTACTGATGATATCCTTTCTACACTACTCGTGTTTTCTTAGGTTTTCTAAAGCCAACGCGCACATTCATCAACAAGAAGCAACATCAAAAGGATCTACAACCTAAGTTTCATGCAATCATAGATAAATACAAAGGAGGGTTTAGCCTCGCATGTTATAAAGAAAGCAAGAAGAAAAATTAATCAAACAACACATAGACATATTGAATGATTAATGATAAATAACCTTACTTGATTAAAACATAGATTCAAGGTAGTACAATACGGTTTTGAGGCCCGAAAAACGACCTATAAAGCTGCTAGAACGACAAGGGTTCGTCTCCCTAGGTTTATACAAAGCTATCCCAAAGTTACACTCCTAAAATCCTAAAAACAACTTTATATTTATAGAGATATCGACACGACGTCGACACTTTGTAATCCTGACGCTGTCGCCATGTAGATGATTCTAGATCCCCTTTAGGTCGACCACGTCCTGATGTCGTTGCTGAATCTCTGACGCCGTCACCATGAAAGTCTTGACGCCGTCGCCATGAAAGTCCTAACGCCGTCCCTTTATGGATGCGACGCCGTCTCCAGGCTCTGAGTGCACAATTCTTCATGGTTCTTAGTGTAGAGTCGTAATCTTGTCCGTTTCTTCTCCATATGAGCCCAAGTCACGTCTATTTCTTCCAAATCCGATCCGAGTGCTAAAAACCTGAAAGCAAATGATTAAGTACATAATATGAGCATATTTGCATGATTTAAAGGGTTAAGTGACCCCGAGATAGTGTAAAAATGACACCTCATCAATTATTTTTAAAATAAACCAACGTCGTGAGAAAATAGTTTATTAACAGGTACTAATTCATCGATAAAAAACTTTACTTACATTAGGATCTTTGTACTCCATTGACAAAAGCTTATTCGTTATATATATATTATATATATCTTTATATATTATAATATATATCTATTTAAGACCTAGGATCTTTGGTACCAATTCATCGATACAAACTTACCTTCACACTTAAGGATCTTTTCACCTCACTTGACAAACATATTCGTTTTATATATTTTTTAGACCTATTTGCTAAATATTTCGTAGTTTAAATATTTTTTTTAAAAACAAACCAAAAAATCTTTGATAATCAAGCATCCAATAGAAAACATAAACGTAAATCTCTATTCATATCTCGCCGTGGATTCAACTTCGAGAGGATAATTATTACCTTTCCTAAAGTAATTCTTATTTCTTACGGGGAATATTATTACCGATACATTCTACACGAATCACAATTCTACTTAGAGAATTAAGAAGAATAGACAAGTAAAAAAACAAGGGTCCTAGTAAGTATTACTTCTACTTAGGCCAGCAATTTACTACTAAGGAAATTATGACATGAAGAGTTAGGAAACATTCAGTTAAAATTAGGAGAAATCTAATGTTGGTTTAAAATGATAAAGAAAGGGTGTGAGTTAGATGTGAAGGGACAATTAAAGCTTTGGTCCCTTATGTTGCCAGTGAATACTGATATGGGCATATTGTATTTTCACAAACAAAAGGCGGTCCAGTCATTAGAGAGAACAACATTAGTGGGAAGCATAATATTTTGGGCAAAGATAAAATAGTCTATGGGAAGGGTAAAAATGTCAATAAACAAAAGAAAGAAGACAAATACTCATGTCCTTGGACAATGCTTGTTGCACACACTAATGATGGCAGATGGGAGGTAAGAACATTAATTGAAGATCACAACTGCATACAATCAAGAGAAATAAAAGCATGTATATCTAGGTTTCTTTTAGATCATGTTATAAAAACACTTTCTACTAATCCTGGTATTCCTGTGAGGGCAATTCAAGATCAGATGCAGAAACAATTTGATGTGGGAGTCTTAAAGATGAAAGCTTTTAGGGCAAATAGAATTGTAACTAATAAAATGACAGGCAGTTTCAGGGAGCATTATTCACTGCTTAGAAAATATGCTCAAGAATTGATTACTCAAAATACAAGCACAACTGTTAGGATTGATATACAAAAAAGAACCATATCCAGACTCTCCAACAAGAACTTTTAGAAGGGTATATGTGTGTTTGGGATCTCCAAAACAAGGTTTTAGAGCTTATGGCATAGAAATCTTAGGATTAGATGGATGCTTCATGCCAGATCCTTGGACAAGTCAAATACTAACATCAGTTGGGGTTGATCCAAACAATAGGATTTATCCAGTAGCATATGCTATAGTTGAAGTAGAAAGTAAGGCATCTTGGTGTTGGTTTTTGAACTTACTTGGAGAGGATCTTGGTATATAAACCAACTTCAATTACACTTTCATTTCTGACAGGCCAAAGGTACATACTTTATTGTATAAAATGTCATGTATTTTATGTAAACTAAGAACATGTACAGTTTTAATCTCATCCTTAACCTTATTTGTCCACGTGGACTTATATAAGCCATTGCATCTGTGTTTCTAAGTGCTGAACACAGGTACTGTGTTAGGTATATTCATGAGAATATATAGTCACGGTTTAAAGGATGTGTTTACAAGGAAATGCTTTGGAATGCAGCTAGAGCCACTACTGTTGTTGAATTCAACAAAAAAACAGGTCAGCTCAAGTCATACAATTCTACTTCTTATGATTAGTTGATGAAGGTTTTAGCTGAACAATGGAGCAGATCCTATTTTTCAGGTAATTAACTAACTCACACTGGACAAAAGCATACTAATAATTGGTCATATGTTATATAGTGTGCGATTTGTTTAACAGGGAGAGCCAAATGTGATCTACTCTTAAACAACATCTATGAGGTGTTTAATAAGCAGTTAGTTGATGGCAGAGATCAACCCATCATTACTTGTCTGAAATATATTTTAGAGTACTTGATGAAGATGATTGTAGTAGTTCATAAAGTGATAGCAAAGACTGTTAGACCACTTACTCCATATGTAACAGCCCTCTTTGATGGTATAAAAAAGTTATTGATTACATTGTTCAATGGAATGGATGTCATTTATAGCAAGTAACTGAGCCTTACAGGACCAGTGTGTTGTTAACATGGATAGAAAGGTATGTTCTTGTAGGAAGTGAGAGCTGACTGGAATACCATGTAAACATGATGTGGTTGCAATATACAACATGTCTGAGAATGAAATGGGGGTTGGTATACCTGAACATTGGGTTCATGCCTCGTACAGACTTGATACATAGGCACATGTATACTTATTCAAGATCAACCCATGTAATGGCATAGAGATATGGCCAGTAGTTGAGTCTACAATAGTCATAATACCACCTAATCACAAACCCTAAGTTGGCAGGCCACTAAAGAAAAGGAAGAAGTCACTTGATGAGATTGCAAGTCAAAGTTGTTTATCAGGAAAGCTTTCTAGGAAGGGCATATCAGTCAAGTGTAGTAAATGTGGAAATTTTGGTCATAACAGGAAAGGCTGCAGGGGTCAGGGTGGTGCAAGTTAAGCTGGTGGTTCTAGTCAAGCTGCTGGTTCAAGGAATGCCTCAAGTCAAGCTACTGGTTCTAGTCAACCTAGTGCAACACCAAGCACAACAACTGGTGCAAGGAATGCCTCAGGTGAAACTGTTAGTTCTAGTAAACCTAGTGCAGCATCAAGCACAGCAAGCCAAGTACCAAGTCAACATAGTTCAGGACCAACTCAAGCATATCAGAGACCTAGGCAAGGTTTTCAGGCACCAAGACTAGCTCTAAGTTATGGACCACAAAGACTGACCAAGAAAATTGCCAGCAGACACAACTCAATAAAATAGCCATCTTAGTTTAGTTATTATGTAGTGATATTTGAACAATAGGAATTCTGCTAAGTTTCATGTATTTTGGATTAGAAGTATTAACTCTAGTTCTCATGTAACAAATGTATTTTTCATTAGAAGTATTAACTCTATGTTTGTTTAATCATGTTATGTTTGATGAGTAAGACCTTATGAAGTCAACTGTCATGTAGAGTATGTTTGCTTAGTTTGACCTTCTAAAGTCAAGTATCATGTAGTGTACATTGTTGGTCATTTTAATCAGTTTGACCTTATAAGGTCAAACATGATCATTGGTTTTGGTCATATTACTACATTTTACCTTCTAAAGTCAAGTGACATTTATAGTATGTTTTGGTAAACATTTAGAGTATTACATTGTGTCGGTAATCTTACTGACTTTGACATACTCTAAACAACCTAGTATATTGTCTTGGTAATTTTGCTGACTTTGACCTTCTAAAGTCAAACAAGATTGCTTTATGTTAAGATATTTATAATGGTTTGAGATCCTTTTATTTTCCGCTATTTTTATGTACTTTTCATGTTAACATATTGTAAGATGAAGTAAAATAATTAGTCTCGCAATTTACTTAATGGTGACCTCACGATTTTATTTTATTAGTTCAACATGATAAAATTGTTACTAGACACATTTGTTTAAGACTATGGGCTTTGATTTAGCTATAATGGTCTAGTCCATTATTTGTGTATCTATATAGGTATAAGGGTGAGCAAAAATCGAAAAAACCAGATAAATCAAAAACCGAAACTGAACCGAAAACAATCGAATTGAACTAATAATCAAACCGAATTTGCCAAAACCGAACTACAAATTCGATTTTCGGGTTGGATATAGGTTTGACAATCTGAACCGAAAACCGAATTTATATAAGTATATATATATTTTTTATATATTTATATATAATAAAAGACCACTAAAATTTTATCCTAATATAAAAGAACATTTTTTATGCTTGAAATAATTTTTTTACTAAATATATATGTAATTATTCTTTTTTAATAAATGGTGTAATTCATGTTATTCCGGTCAACCCGAAAACCGAACCGAATTCAAATTTGGTTTTCGGTTCGGTTGAATTCTAGTTCGGTTCGTTTTGGGTTTGACTAAAATTTTTTTTGACCGAACTAACCGAACGACCCGATAACCGAACCGATCAACACCCCTAGATAGGGCTTTCGTAAGGGTACAAAATCGTACATTTTGTTTTCATGTTTAATGTAACATCCAGCCTACTGTTACACTATATTGTCCGCTTTGCCCTTGTGGCTCACGGCTTTGCTTTTGTGGCCCTCGTGTGAGACTTCCCGGTAGGTCACCCATACCAGTGATACTCTCACACGAGCACGTTTAACTGCCAGTTTCTAGGAACCCCACTCGTAGTAGACCACAAAACGCGTTGTGTCTGTTAAGGCAAGGATATTACTTATATACCCAGCATCACTCCAAGCCATTAGCGATGTGGGATTTGCCTAAGGTGTTACAATTCACCCCCCTTAGGGACTCATCGTCCTCGATGAGGTTTGCCCCACCATCCTAAACGGCTCTGGAGTGGCTCTGATACTACTTACCACGTGGTGCTCATGTTTATGTATTGTATTATGCAGAGTGTTATGTCCGTATTATGGTTTTATTAATTTTTTTACATGTTTTGAGAAGTTAAAACTCATTTTTGTAAGCTTACTTATGAAAGGATAAGAATGGGCTAAAAACAGCCATGTTGACCGATGTGGTCAAAACAGCCGCATTTGACCCAAGTGGTTTTAGTAGCATGTTTTTAATTAGAATGTTATATATGTTATCTCACTAAGCTTTTGCTTACGTTGCTTCATTTATGTTTTCTTATAGGTGAGACTAGCGATACGAAGCCCAAAGGAAAAAGGGTCGCGGGTTAGCCTCTAGTGGAGCTCGTGGGTAATAGAGCTTACCCTAAACCCTCTCTAATACCATGAAACGCTCTAGGACTATGCTTTTGTGTATATTAATGTAAACTCAGAATTGTGTCGTAAACAACTAGATATGTTATGTTGTTAGAAGTTAAAGAGGTGTTTGGCATAGTGTCATTCTTGCCCATTATGACCCATTTTTCCCAAGTACGGGTCTAAACGAATAGCGTGCATTGTATATAACTCTTATATGTTAATATATGTTATGTCTTGAGTTAAAATGGATGTTTGGTTATGAACGGGTCGAAATGGGAAGTTTTCTACGGTTCAGTTTCTGCATAATTTTTGCAGGTTTTCTGTGTTATTGTAGCAGAAGTTACTGTAGCAGAAGTACTGTAGCAGATTTTAAAAAAAAAATTATTTTTAGTTTGGAGCGTTTCATTTACCGTGCAACACAGTTTTTTATCAGTTTATGTTCCGTACTTTTTGACAGTTTAATACCTTTGTATTATTAAACATTATATTTTTTGTTCCGCACCGTTTCACAGTTTTATACTATAAACAAAATTTAAAAAAAATGGAGAGTTACAAATTTTTTTTTTTGAATGTCTTTATAATCTACCTTTTACCCTTTCGTGATTATATTTTGGTTTGGAATGAATAACATAAATCACGTAAAACATGAGACACAAATATTAAAAGGTTTTAATCCATGTATAACACTTCTAATCTATATTAGAGGGTGTTTGGGATTGAGTTTGAATATAGATTATTTGATTATTGCGTTTTTAAAACGCAAATAATCACTTTTAAGTGTTTGGCAAACAAACTTCAAGAATCAATTATTTGCGTTTTAGTGCTTGTAAAACGACGTTTTGGAACTGGTGCTCACCCCCTACTTTTTGAAAACGTGATGTTCTTTTTCTATTTATTTACTATAATGCCCTTATTTAATTGCTATGTCATGTACTTTTCATATTTCTAAGTTTGTCTTTTTCATACCTAAATTTTGGTAATTTTATAACTAAAGTTTTTAAATAATTTGTTTCATATTACATAATCAAATCCAAACACTATATTTTATAATCACGTTTTGCAACAGCTGATTATTTGATTATCCATTTTCAAAACGCATAATCTATTTTGAATAAGCAATCCCAAACACCCCCTTAGTAACTTTACTTTTACAATTAACTTTTTACTTCATATTGAAAATAAGATAAATTTGTTAATTGCTTTTGGGATTTTCTAAGTACTTTATAAGGTTGCATGTATCTTAGTCGATGTTGGTGTTTGTCAACGGATGTTTGTTACGGTTTTGAGATAACACGAGCATACTCTTAGAGCGTTTCACGTGAGATGAGACGAAGGGAGGCTTCTTTAATTATCTAGCTTGCGCATATCATTATAAAACGATTATATCTCTAAGGTTAAACATGATCATTGGTTTTGGTCATATTACTATATTTGACCTTCTAAAGTCAAGTGACATTTATAGTCGTGTTTAATATGTCATCATTTTATGACATATATAGCTGCCAAGTTAGCGCGATATCTCAAGTTGTAGGTTGCTTCGTTCAATGTCTTTAATGACGGCTCTGCTCGATCAGAATACGACTAATTGTGTATGTATCATGGAATCTAGTACACTGTCTTGGTAATTTTGTTGACTTTGACCTTCTAAAGTCAAACTAGATTGCTTTATACAACAAGAATCAATGATAATGTGTACACATTATACAGATACATGTATGTGCAGTAACGCTAATATGCTGACAGTTCGATTATTAAATGACCCAGAGACAAGTCTTATGCCACTTTAGCGCCCTCGCACCCTCCTGTTTGTCAAGTACACATATACTTAGTGTCGTACATAAACACAATGTACATACTCATCATTGTATTACAACAAGATGCATCGCTCTAGCCTCTCTGTTGTCATCTCGCTCATAAACTACCCATCAAACATACACTCGTCTTGTATCCTGCTAGTGCAAATCCTCAGTGAGTATGTACACGATATTCCCAATTTCCGGGGAAGCTCGCCACTAGTCTCATCATAACTCACCTGTCTGTGTCTATAACTGTTAGTGTGATAATCCATGTCATTGAGAGACATGAGCTTCGCATAATGCAGAATCTCAGTAGTCATATTATGTTGCGTATAGCTCTTACTATATTTGACCTTCTAAAGTCAAGTGACATTTAGAGTATGTTTTGGTAAACATTTAGAGTAGTACATTGTGTTGGTAATCTTACTGACTTTGACATACTCTAAACAATCTAGTACATTGTCTTGGTAATTTTGCTGACTTTGACCTTCTAAAGTCAAACTAGATTGCTTTATACAACAAAATCAAATGCTAACTGTACACATTAACCAACATGTAAACAAAACAAACAATATATATAAAAGAGATCAATTTCCATTACTGCAATACCAAAACAACTAGTTCTTACATAAACACAACAAACAACATTATACAACATCATTTTAGATCATATACATAAAACTACACCTTCCCATCAAACTACACCAAAAAGAACCACTAAACAACCACTAGACCTAAGATAAAAGTAGGAAAAAAGCAAATGCCAACCAACTAAAAATCAAATACATCTTTAAGTTCTTGTTTGCTTGAAAAAGCACCATCATATCAGTTTCCATCCTATTCCTCACCCTTAACAAACCGGGTATTATCATCATTTCCCTTTGACACATGGGAGGATCCACCCAGTTAAAAAAATGACAACTTTCACCATTGATCTGTGGGCATGCAAGGAACCTACGACCTGGATTAGTATCCGCCCATGATGTTCGGGTGACTGCAAGATGCCCACAATAACATAAGGTCATAGCTTTAGGGTCAAGGTTCTTCGGACTAACAAGTGGTTTTTTATTAGGAGAATTGTGAATAAATGAGGCGAGGTGTGAGTTATAAGGTGGATTTTGGGCGGAAATGGTGGGTTAATAAGTAAGGTAACAAAGCTAGTCCTTGTGGTATTATTAGTACGAATGGACGATAATACCCCTGATGGTAGGAAAAGTTAACGCCCAATTAGATGGGAAATCGGTCAAAGGACCGGTCAACCCAATTTGGTCAAGCACAGGGACCATTGGTGTAATTTTTGACTTACTAGGACGAAACATGGATTTTGGGCATAACCACAAGGACCAAACATGTAATTAACTCTATATTATAGAATGGTACATTTGTTCTAAAGAAGCTAATTTACAAGCTTGAGCCTGCTCCGGTTCATAGCCTCTCCTCTTTAGGAGTTTGCTCTCCACCAACCGATGTGGGACAAACATGTCGGCTTTTTTTCATTTTTTAAGAGACATATTAATATGTAGGCCTTTACGTTATAAACTAGAGACTGGACTATACCGAGAAACCGAACTGGACGGGAATGGATTGAATATGTTTCGGTCCGATTTTCGATCCACCCTTAACCCACTTCTTTGTTTTCGGTCATCGACATGGTTCGGTCTGACGCACAACCGACTAATATTACGTAGTCTAAAAAATGAGATAAACTCAAATTATCCTTGTTGATTCACACAAATACAATGAACAATCCTTTTATTTATCGTCAGTTAAACGAATACCGATAATGAAGGTAATTTCACACTCAAATACAGATTGAGAGAAAATTGGACTTTAATAAATCTAGTAGTGATTATTCCAAGATCACAATACAACTATTAAATAGGCACAAGGTCGAAATGGGTCTAAAAGACAAGCGGGCCGAGCACTAGCCCACAAACAAAGTCCAACAAAAATACAAAAAAACGTAAAAGGTAAATAACTCATATAATAGAGAGATTTGGGGCTCGAAAATTTCATAAACCGTCGCAGGCTGTTTACCACGACGTTTTGCTCGTTTCAAGCTTCAATTTGACTAGTCATGTGCCCGAAGCAGAGCCTCGTAGCCCAAGTTATGCTAGTTTTGATGAAACCTCTTTCTTGACACGACCTTGGACCTCTATAAACAAAAGGGCCCGTTCCTCAACGCTTGGTCCGGCATCGGCTTTGATTGAAAACCGAACTGACAGACCGACCCGGATATGACCTAACATTTCGGCCTAGTCTTCGATCCACACTTTTAGACCCGATCGATTTTTGGTTCAGTTTCGAACCGTGATCAATTCCATTATTATGTCTAGTATATCTAAAACTAATTTGCATTTTTTTCATCTAATTTTGTTTTTAACGGATTAATGAGTTAAGATATTTATAATGGTTTGAGATCCTTTTATTTTCCGCTATTTTTATGTACTTTTCATGTTAACGTATTGTAAGATGAAGTAAAATAATTAGTCTCGCAATTTACTTAATGGTGACCTCACGATTTTATTTTATTAGTTCAACATGATAAAATTGTTACTAGACACATTTGTTTAAGACTATGGGCTTTGAGTTAGCTATAATGGTCTAGTCCATTATTTGTGTATCTATATAGGTATAAGGGTGAGCAAAAATCAAAAAAACCAGACAAATCGAAAACCGAAACTGAACCGAAAACAATCGAATTGAACTAATAATCAAACCGAATTTGCCAAAACTGAACTACAAAATGTGATTATTCCCAGGGTTGGAATGCTTTGACAATCTGAACCGAAAACAGAATTTATATAAGTAAATATATTATATATATATACTATATATTATAAATATATATATATATATATATATATATATATATATATATATATATATATATATATATTATAAAATATATATATATATATAATAAAAGACCATTAAAATTAGTACCTATTCATAAAAGAATTAATTTTTATGCTTGAAATAATTTTTTTACTAAATATATATGTAATTATTCTTTTTTAATAAATGGTGTAATTCATGTTATTCCGGTCAACCCGAAGACCGAACCGAATTCAAATTCGGTTTTCGGTTCGGTTGAATTCTAGTTCGGTTCGTTTTGGGTTTGACTCAATTTTTTTTACCGAACGATCCGATAACCGAACCGATCAACACCCCTAGATAGGGCTTTCGTAAGGGTACAAAATCGTACATTTTGTTTTCATGTTTACTGTAACATCCTGTCTACTTTTACACTATATTGTTCGCTTTGCCCTTGTGGCTCACGGCTTTGCTTTTGTGGCCCTCGTCTGAGACTTCCCGGTAGGTCATCCATACCAGTGCTACTCTCACACAAGCACATTTAACTGTCAGTTCCTAGGAACCCCACTCGTAGTGGACTACAAAACGCGTTATGTCTGTTAAGGTAAGGATATTACTTATATACCCAGCATCACTCCAAGCCACTGGCGATGTGGGATTTGCCTAGGGTGTTACAATTCACCCCCCTTAGGAACTCATCGTCCTCGATGAGGTTTGCCCCACCATCCTAAATGGCTCTGGAGTGGCTCTGATACCACTTACCACGTGGTGCTCATGCTTATGTATTGTATTATGTAGAGTGTTATGTCCGTATTATGGTTTTATTAATTGTTTTACATGTTATGAGAAGTTAAAACTCATTTTTGTAAGCTTACTTATGAAAGGATAAGAATGGGCTAAAAACAGCCATGTTGACCGATGTGGTCAAAACAGCCACGTTACGTTGAACCGAGGTGGTCAAAACAGCCACGTTGACCGATGTGGTCAAAACAGCTATGTTGACCCGATGTGGTCAAAACAGCTCGTTGACCCGATGTGGTCAAAACAGTCGCATTTGACCCAAGTGGTTTTAGTAGAATGTTATATATGTTATCTCACTAAGCTTTTGCTTACGTTGCTTCATTTATGTTTTCTTATAGGTGAGATTAGCGATACGAAGCC
>BQNB010185603.1:0-12202 GCA_026074375.1 Tanacetum coccineum
AAACGTCATGACCGTTAAGGGTTAAGAAACATCATAACCCTTAACACAAACCCGTATATAAATTAACACACTAGATTACAAGGTTCATCTTATAAAACAAACATGAAGCACAAACTCATAGAAACTTCAAAAACTGATCTTCAATGTTCACAAACAGGTGGTCATCTACAAGAACTAGAACAAGCCGTAAAATCCAAAAACTATGCTCTTATGTGAGTTGTGCAAATGGAAAGGGAGGTTGCGAATGACAATCAAATAGCACAAAAACTGTTGGATGTTGTGAAGGACGTTTACAAAAGTTTGAAAAAAGGCAGGGGATTATTGACGAGTTAAAGGTTAAAAAGGGTATGCGTGCATGGAAAGCTGTTATTTTTAACAGGGAAGTTGAACATCGCGAGATGGAGATGCGCCAAGAATTAATGCTACACATCAACAAAACTCATATGGGTACCTTTGAAATAAATGAATTTGTTGAAGCCATGAAGAAACTTTAAATAGATGATGTTGTAATTATTTTGTATTTTCTGCCGTTCTTTCTTATGTTATTGATTGTAAAGTAATATCATTAAATGAAAGCTTTTATAGCATTGCGTAGTTTTGAGTTGTAATCGCATTGACTACTTTTATATGTTGATGTTTGGATAAGTTAGACTTTTACAAGTCAATCTGGGAACCAACAGGGGATATTTGATTATCCTTCTTTCCGTTTGATCAACTTGGGCAATTTAAAAAACAATACTACTTTGACTACCACCTAATCAACAGCATAACAAACAATACAAATCATTTCAAAATCTTATAATATGGTAACAACCATAATCACTAAATCACATACTCAAACAACGAATATACAAGTAAACCACCGGAAACCAAATACCAACCAAAACCTAAGCTAGTCTCCCTAAATTCATCTTACTAACAAAGGTATGCTTCTTACGAACACTAAGTTGGGATTCATCCACCATCATCTGAAGACGCGTCATCTTATACAACTCACGCTTTTGTCCACGTCTGAGCAAACAAACAGTTTCCTTCGCCATATCTTTACAACTTAACCGCTCAACCTCCTTTACCACGTCTTCAATTTCTTTAACAAAGTTAGATACCTCCTCACATATATCTCTAAACTTCTCTTCAAGCATCAACTCAGTCTCCACTTGTCTCTTGATTAACATTAGCAATTGATCATCAATATAAATAACCTTTGCATCCTTTGCACAGTTCATTTTATTTTTGAAAAAAGGAGGATTGTAACTAGTAATTATAGGGTGGCAATCGGGTTTTATGACAATTTGGGTGGAAAACAAAATAAGAATAGGAGAGAATATATATACGACAATACATAGAAACGAGAGGGAAAAAAAGATGGGAGGGACCAAACGCGCGAACACAAAACGACAAAAAATTAGAATAGTAAACTTTACTGTAGTAAAATAAGGGTGAGGGACCAAACGTAAAACCAAGAATAATAGTGAAAAGATGTTTCTGCCCTTCAATAGAAACATGACGTGACAAGGATAATGACAAAGATAACCGTCGTTACCCATAACGGAGTGCTAGGGACCAAACGGGTAACTACAGTGTCAAATAGGGACCCCGTATGAGAGTCCCCGTTATCTAGGGACCAAACGGGCAAACGGGGTGGACTTTGGGGACGAACAGTGTAACTTACCCTTAATTATATTTAAAATCAAAGTTGCAAAAGAAAGATTTTAAAAAATCAAAGGAGAACAATTATATTGGGACGAAGGAAGTAATAAAGTTTAGAGTGTATGCATTAAGTGCTTGTTTGTTAAAATTTTATAGGGTTAATTACACCGTTGGTCCCCAAACTCTACCCCGTTTACGTGTTTAGTCCCCCGTTTTGAAAATTGATAGAAATGGTCTCAAAAGTGATCAATTTGATGCGTGTTTGGTCTCAAGGGATGAATGGTCGTTAAGTCGGTTCGTTAGTCATGGGTACTATTGTAATTTCGCATTAAAGTATTATAGTGCACCGTTGGTCCCTAAGTGTAAAATTTTTTAGGTACACCTGTACACTTCCCATCACATCACCAATTAATATTTTTACTATTCACTTCACTTACACCTCTCATCCCTATCATTTCTCAAGATTATTCCCGCCCGAATCATATTCCTACTCTCTCACAAATCACTCACACAACCATACTTGCAATATTTTTCTATAATCAAACCCTACATGCAATGGTGTTAGTGGAGCACACGGGATGGAAGCTCTGCAGAAAATAGTAGACGGGCACCACCGATTAACTCATCAAAGATCTCAAAGCGACTTATGGTAATGATTTGAAGGCCTTTTGGTCAAAGTTGATTTTTTTACAAATGTAGTGTTCTTTACTTGTTTTATTTTCGATTTATGAAGTTAGGTTTTGATTTTGATTTTCAGATAATGCACGCAATATGTTTTTGATTCGAATACATCATGGTGGAAATTTTCAAAGGTATCCAGGCCAAATGTATGTCAGTGGTCGTGTCGATATATTTGATATGGTCGATATCGATTTATTTACTGTCATTATGCTGAACATGATGGTTCTTAAATTAGGTTACACAAGTAAATTTGAGCCCATGTTTTATAATTATCTTAGACCACTCACCAGTCTAGATGAAGGGTGGTATGATCTGGCTTGCGAGGAGGATGTTCATTGCCTGGCTACCCTTATTAGGAGCTTTAAGTTGATTGAGGTCTATATAGAACATGGTGTTACCATTTTAGACTCTTACCTTAGGGCACCACGGTTTAGGGCAACATTAAAAGAGATTAGTGATGAGCCTGGTAGCATTGCAGCAAACAGAACTAAAAAAATGTTGTTGTTGTCCTGGCATGAGTCTAGTGGAACACCTAAGGAACCTGTTTGTGACTCTGTCACACCTAGCTCTTTGCCATAACATGATTCAAGTACACCTTGTAAGGATTCTGTTTGTGAGTCCATTACACCTAGGTGTATGCCTGATTGTATTTTAACCCCTCCCACTGATGAGTTTGTCATCACATATACATAGTTGAGTGGTGTACAGGGAGTTGACACAGAAAGCCATATTCTCCTGACAATACAATCACAATTTAGTGGCATAAACCTGAGTTTTGTCTCACAACAAGCAACTGCTAGTCAGGTTATAGATGATGTGATAGGGTAATTATCATTTGATAAAATAGAATTAGATGGAGAGGCAGGCTTTATTGATGTTGCGGGGAGTGGTGTGGATAGTTCAGGGTTACGTCATGATGAGTCATTTAGAGTTGATGACTTGGACTTGAACTTAAATGAACCTGTAAACCTAAAGGTTTCCCAAGTTGAAACATAATCTGAGCTCCATGTGTATGAGGAACCAGATGTTGGTAGAACTCAGGAACCCATTTTGGCATAGGTTAGCACTCAAGAGCCCATTGTGGTAGAGGTTATCACTCAAGAACCCATTATGGCAGATGTTAGCACTAAGGTACCCATTGTGGAAGAGATTGGAACTTAAGAATTCAGTGTGGAAGATGTTGTACTTGAAGATTATGTGAATTCTAGGGAAGATGCTGAACAGTATAATGGTGAATTTGATGAATCAACTTGTAGTGATGGAGAGTTCTTCTTTGATGATGAAGGAATAGATACTGAATATGATATTCAGTCTAGTGAAGATGTAGGTACAGATGATGTGATGATGTAGATGAAGATTTATTTATAGATAAAGAGAATGAGATTGTAGAGCCTGATGTTGATGTCCATTTGTTTGGTATTAACATGGATCTTCCTTTTGACAACATTAGTGTCACTAATCTGGTGCTGGATGATGTTTTAGAAGGAGAGGACGTGGATGTCATCAATGCAGATGGTTTTGATAGTGACCCTGGTAATGATGAAGAAACACATTACAAGAAGAGAAGGTTAGCCAAATTAAGGACATAAATAGAAGGTGTTATAAATGCTAGTGGTCAATGGAAGTACTCATTTTACACTGGCCAAAAATTTACAACTCCAAAAGAGGCTAAGGACAGAGTCTACCTGCATTCCATTGAAAGCATAAGGAATTTGAAGCTGTATAAGAATGATGGTGTTAGGATAAGAGCAAGATGTGATGCAAAAGTACTTGTATTCACAATGTCACAAGGTACTGTACCAACTAACCTAAATCGTAGAATGGAAGCTGGGCCTAGTGGATCAAGTGGCCCAACTACTAGGAGTAAAAAAAGGAAGAATACAGGTACCAATAATGACAGTCAAGAATGTAGGAGTAAAAAAGGAAGAATACAGGTACCAATAATGACAGTCAAGCATGTCTTTCTGTTTTAGATGCACATGATAAATGGGGATCTCTGCCCTTGGGTCTTGTATGTGGGAAAAGACAAATTTACAAAAAATTAGGTGGTGAAGACATACAACGATACACATATGCCTTCAATCTAGGGAAATCAAACACTTCACTTACAAATTCTTGTCTGAGAAGATATTTGAACAAGTCAGGGTTAATCTGGATATCTCAGTTAAGGCAGTTCAAGACCAGCTCCAACGTGAGTTGGAGGTTTAGATCTTTACGACTAAAGCTTTCAGAGCTAAAGCTAAAGCTGAAAGAGAGATTAGAGGAAATCATATTTTGCAGTATTCTATGCTTAGAGACTATGTTGTTGAGTCAAAGTCTACAAACCCTAATACCACTATCAAGATTGCAGTTGAAAGGAATACTGATCCTTCTTTGCCTACTAAGGTGTTTCAGAGAATATATGTTTGTTTGAGAGCATTAAAACTAGGTTTTAGAGCCTGCAGAAGAGATCTGTTAGTCTTAGATAGTGCATTCATGAAGGGGCCATTTCGAGGCCAAGTATTGGTAGCGGTTGGACTTGATTCCAACAATGGAATTTACCCATTGGCCTATGCGTTGGTTGAAGCTGAAAGTAAGAGTTCTAGGTGTTAGTTCTTGTAGTGTTTGGGCGATGACATAGATCTACATCCCGATTTAAATTTTACATTCATCAGTGATAGACAAAAGGTTAGTATGATTCTTGACTAGTTGAATTCTTAATTACTGAATTATATGAATTTGTAACTGATTAATGAATTGGTTTATGCAGGGTATCATTCCAGCCATTAAAACTGTTTACCCTGTTTACCCAAGTGCAGAACACGGATATTGCTTGTGACACATACATAAAAACATAAAGCATGGATGGTGTGGACAAGCATACAAGGATTTGTTATGGAGAGTTGCATCTGCTACAAATGTTATGGATTTTGAAAAGTGTATGTTGAAGCTTAAGACGATAAATCCTAAGGCACATGAATGGTTGAACAAGATACCAGCAAAACATTGGGCTATATCTCATTTTTCAGGTAACACATAAATGCATGGACTAACCATGTAATTTTCTTAATGCCATCACAGTTTTTACTGCTTTCATATTTATGAGTATTAGGTATAGCTGTATATGCATTAAATGATATTGTATTTTTTGATTTGTAGGTAAAGCCAAATCTGATTTATTGCTCAACAACATTTGTGAGGTCTTTAATGGTAAAATAGTTAGAGGTAGGGACAAGCTAGTGATCACACTTTTAGAGTACATCAGGGAGTATTGCATGAAGAGAATTGTGAATGTAAAAGGTGTGATTTATAAATGTACTGGTCCTTTAACCCCTAATGCAACCAGAATCATGGAATCCATTAAGAAAGAAGCTCATTTGATAAAGGTGCGATGGAATAGAGCAAATAAGTATCAAGTTTCAGGTTCACTTAGTGATCAGTGTGTCATAGATGTAGTGAGTATGACATGTTTATGTAGGAAATAGGAATTGACAGTGATTCCTTGTAAGCATATTGTTGCAGCTTGTTGGAATATGGCTCTGAATGATCAGGCGGCACCACCCCCCAGATTCGTGGGTAAATCCTTGTTATTGGTTGAGTACATGGAAGGAAACATACTCTCATAAGATACAACCAATTTGTGGGACCAAGTACTAGGAGAAGTCCACATGTCCAACAACACTTTTGCCACCCAAGCATCATGTCTAAGTAAGCCGACCAAAGAAGAAAAGAAAGAGGTCCAAACACGAGGATGAACCATTTGTGAAAGATGGTAAACTGAGCAGGAAATGAAGAACCATTACATGTCAATCCTATGGAAACACTAGACATAATAAGGCAACATGCAAAGGAGAAGCTTGAAAGGCAACAACAGATAGTTATTTCAGCTTCAAGCTATAAGTGTGTCTTTGATCTAAACATCATGGAACAGCTTACAAGGTTTTTTTTAATATAGGTGGCAACAATGCAGAAGCCAGTGGTAGTGCATCTAGACAAGTACAACAAACAGACCCTGTAGTTGGTCAAGATGGTTCAGGTGGATTAGGTGATGGTGTTATAATAGGTTTGTCTGTTGCTGCTAGTGAAGGTGGTCCAAGTGGTGCAGGTGTTGATAGTCAAGGTTCATCCTATAGTAGATAGACAAAGAGAAGAGTACAAACATAAAGAATTGGTCCATAAAAAAGAACTCCTACTCAACCTGCAAGTCAACCTTCTAGCAGTTCTCAAGTGCCAGTGAGTAAACAAGTAATACATATGGAAGAGAAATGGGTGATGGTATACCAACGTAGTCAAGTGCAGCAGGTGGTGTAATCTTTTATGTAATTCCAAAAACCAATCTGTTTTAGGAGAGTGTATGTCTGTAACTCAAGTCCACATAAGTGGCAAACATCAAAGTCCATATTTGTGGCAACTATCTAAGTCCTTTTAGAGGCAAACATAAAAGTCCACTTAGGTGACAAATGGATAATTGCACTTGTTTAGGATTGATTTAAGCTGATTGTGACCTATTTAACTTATTCTGAAAAAAACTACTTAGTAGCATGACAGGTTATACAAAGTTGGCCCATGATGTGGAAACCAATTTTACCCGTTTGCAAAACCATATAAGTAGCATGAGAGGTTATACACAGCTTAATGTAGAAACCAGGTTTGCCCGTTTGGTCCCTATATAACAGTGAATGTTGTTTGTTACATGTCTTACTACGTTCCATAGTCCACTGAATTGCCAGATAAGTCAAAGTCATAATTTAGTTGCAAAAGCATGTCAGTATCACAAGAGTTTATACACACTTGGTCCTTAATGTTATAACTGGGTTTACCTGTTTGTTTAGTCCCTATTTAACTGTGATTGTTATTTGTTACACGTGTAACTACGTTTTGTATTTCCATTGGTGGACAAAAGAACTAGTCTCTTGGCGGGCTAATCTCTTGGTGGGAAAATGAAGAATTGTGGTTTTCCTTACACGATTAGTCCATGAGACCCAAATTACACACCATTAGACAATCAAACCCAGACGCACCATTGTACCCTCAAACACAAGTATTTAAATCGATACCAGATTTACCATTCTTACACACTGTATTTTGCTCGCTAGATCTTGTTATGTCATGTGTATCCAGATGATGAATGATGTCCGTGTTTATTTTCTAAGTTGTTTTTTTGTTAAGTAAGTTTTGTTTGTTTTTGATGTTGGTGTTTGTTCTATTATACAATAATTCAAAGAAAGATATTTGAGTTAGTAAGACATGCCAAAGTCAATCAATACTCTTTGCAACATTCAGAACAGATCATGGAAACTATGCAGACCCACCATCCTTATGGAATACTTGGACCATATTTTTCTTTGTAATGTTTAGATAATGATGAGTTGATTGCTTAGGATAAAAGATGAAAACATTATGAAGTATCAAAGCCACTTATACGGTAATCGCTTTTGCAAACCTCTCCTCTGTAAGCACTTTGTAATTAATAGTACCAGAGATTGTATGATGTGTGCTTAAGCACGTTATGGAAGAAGGAACCGAGAAGAAGGTATCAGCAACAACTGGTTTTATTCCTTCTAGTCTTTGTTTTTAGTCTCCGCATTACACAATCTAGTCTTTGTTTCAAGTATATTTAGAGAAAGAAATAATGTCTCTAAAGCCTCGATTCTATTTATAAATTCATTATTTAAGTTCTTATTTTTCTCTTTATTGGTATAAAGCCACTCGCTATATAGTTCATCAGGGGACAGTTTTTCTAATGTAGATAAGGATATCCTTTTTGCTAGCATTTCCCCAAAAGTTGACAAACTCGGAGGATATGTAAAAGATATTCTTTGTTTTCCATCACTTTGGCATGTATAAAAAAAATATTGTGAGGCTTCTTTTCTTACGGAGCCTTTAAATTTTTTATTTCTCTTTCTAATGTACCGTAATGGACGATTCCATCGATTATAATCGAAAAAAAAAGTCAAAAGAGGTTTTTCAAACAAAAAAAAGTATTTTTCTGCATCTTTTTTATTTTTTTCAAGTATTTGAAACTTCAAATTTTCCTGATCCCCGTACATATAATCAATCGGGCTATTATTATCAAATTCTTCTTCTTCTTCTTCCATTTTGTCGAGGTTGTTCAGTTTCTTACTAAAAATGGGTGAAGGTATTCTACCTAAATAGTAGACACAGGTAACTAATAAGAAAATACTAAAGATACCAGCCATAGACATAGAATTTTTCAATTCTGACACAAGATACTTATTAGATTGAATGTACTTACGAATAGATCGATTTTGACGGATCCAAACTAATAAATTTCCAATCCATTTCATGAATAAAATGTGACCTATTATCCAACCAACAAAACTACTTGTTACAAATAGCATCTTGCTGTTGCATCGAAACATAAAAATGTTGACTAATCTCGCTAACATTGAACTTGGTAAAATGAAATGATTGAATAATTGAAAAATGAGATTATTCAGGAATACAAATTGAATGCTGAGATTACGCATTGAATTTCTGGTAGTAGATCCATAATCAAAGAAGTGTTTGTGATTATTGCAGAAGAAATGAAACAAAAGATACGGTAGAGCTAGGATAGTTATTGTATGAGGTCTACCCAGTGCTAGATGCAGAGGCGCATAATAGATCGATATGAACATTATGAGCTGTCCTGTAATAAAACCAGTTGTTGCTGATACCTTCTTCTCGGTTCCTTCTTCCATAACATTATGAGCTGCTTAAACACACATCATTTATACCCCGAAAAACACATTAAAAAGGACTATAACAATAAAATATGAGTAATTATCTTGCAAAGATGTTTGTATTGTGTTTTTATGTCTTACAGGTACAAAGGATTGAAAACGAAGCAAAAACGATAATTTTCAAGTGACTCTCAGTGACGTTTTCACGTTTATCGAGATTCAAATGAACTCGTAAAAATCCCACTATTACTCCATTGGAAAGAGCACGAAATTACGAGTCTATCGATACCTTACTTAACCCCCGAACCTTTCTTATTTGAACCCTATGTCGCTTATATGAACCTTTTACTATAAATGAACTAGACCAAATTAAAAAAGGCTTATAAGGAATTTAAATGGATAGTATATACGAAACCCTTCTCTAGAGTAGATGGTTTCATGAAGTGGCTTAAACACTCGACCTAAAGGTATGGCGTTCGAACCATGCATGAGGGTTATATCCCCTCAGCCACGTCAGCTATCACATGGAGCCACATGGTAACACATAGACGCCACCTGGCTGCCACATGGCAACTGTTGACCAGACACGACCTGGTTCTTGACCCGACCTGACACGGCCAAACCACTGGTCCGGCGGTGGTTCACGGTGGTCTGCCACCGTTGACCGTCGTTGGCCACAGTTGACCGTCACCATTGAGCACCGTTGTCTGGTGGTCCGAAGGTGGCCACGTGTCATTCTAATCATTGATTTCCTATGTTGCAGGAATGTCAGGCATACGAGGTGGAAGCAGGCTTAGGTACGAGGTAAGAGGTTCGTTGGCTGGCTTGGGAGGTTCGAAGGTTGGCTCGGGACACCTGAACCAACAAAGAATGATCTAGATGGGTACGTGTCACGCGTCTATTGGAGGATCAAGGATAATCATTGCTGGTAGCAGCTGTCAATCCTAGGAGCGGGATCTAATGCAATCATTAATCTTTATGAGGCGGTTGGTGGCTTTGAAATGACTAAAATACCCCTAGATCTAGAATTATGATTGGACGAAGACTTAAAAGGATGAAATTACCCCTTCACCCACTTTGGGCTTTATAAACAGACGCATACAACAATTGAGAGGGTGTTAGTTTTAGGTATTTACTCTCATTTTTAGTGTAGTTTTTTTAGCTTATTATAGTTTAAGCTTATTTAGTTTTTGTAAAAGCTTTTCATAAGCTTATTAGTCCTTTTGTAATAAGATCTTGAAGCTTAATGATATGAAGATGGTTAGCGATATTACTTGAGCTCATTCCTAGTGCTTATCTCTTCTTTTTCTTTTCTTTTATTTAGCTTATTTTAATAATAAGCCTTTTTTTCTTCTAGCTTATTTTCAAAACTGATTAAGATCTTAATGTGTCGTTGTGTGGTGTTTATTTATGATAGTTCAAGTTTTAAATTTATATTTTTCTAACTTAACCAAAAATAACACTTTAACGGGCAGTGTACCCGGTCGGTGGTAGATTCGTGGTAAGTAAGGTGTTGAACACTTGAAGCGAGGTTAAATCTCTTAATTTATTTATATTTTGGTTATCTAATCTATGTTAATTCTAACCTAAGTCAAACCTATGCTAATCCTATGTTAGTCCTAATCTTAATTCTAACAGGTAAAAAGCGGGGTTTTAGCTTGAGAGACTGGCACGGGTTTGTTTGGTGACTACAATCAATTCAAGACACTTTAATCCACGCAAGCAAATTAACAGAAGATAAAAGAGCGGTCGAATCTTATGATAGAAAATTGTATTAACCATTATTAATCCGATTAGAATGTTGGTTTGTTTATTAAGTGCAATGATTTCTTCTCTCAAGGTGGCATATCATTCTTAAGACTTAGGCGGGACTTCTTCCTAAGACCTAGACACATTAATTCTGTCACAATTAAAGCACCCGCATAAAACATCCTTATTTGCTTATTAAAATCTATCTTAGGATTTAAAGCAATGGTGATCTTCTTAAACCCTAGCTCATAGAGACTTTACCCACTTACCGCTTAACGGTGATTTATACTCTAGTAGTCCACTTGTCCAACTATCCAATGGAATTAGTACCTTATTTGTTGAATTATCTAGGTTCACCTTCTAGTCAACACGTTCAATAAACCATTGGCAATATCCAATTAACTAGTTAAATTCCCCAAAGCGTTATCCTAGACACAGATTTAACATGGACAATTTATTTTGTTGATCCTATGATTCTGATGTATAAAATCACTATATGGAGAGCTTTTATCCGACATCTTGATTATTGGTTCGTTATCGCTGATTCTGTGAATGTTTAGGTGCATACAAAAGCACGTAAACAAGTATAAATTGATAAACATAAACAAGCATTCAACGATAAATCAAGAAATCGAGATAAACAATACCAAACATTTAGATCTTCATAATAATGGCTAATACCCGAAGGTATTAGCCTTCAAACGTTATAATAAATACAAGATCAATTATTTAGCTAAGGTAAACTAACCGAGTTAACAAATGATACTAAAAACTAAATGATTACAAAAGTATATAGAATTACACGTTGTCTTCTATGAATTGGAATGTGTTGCAAGAACTCTTCTGCTCTTTTTCTCCTCTAAAAATCGACTTTTGTGGTTTAGGTATGAATTAGCACACTTAAAACTCATTTTTGAGTTTTGTATTTATAGGGTCTCGAACTCAGTTTGATACGGCGTATCCAAGGGATTAGATACGGTGTATTAGGGGTTTCTTGGAGTAGGGACCACGTTTGATATCTTCCAGAATATTCACATACTATATCTTGAATACAGCCTGTTGACATCTTTTGGAGACGGCGTATTGATCTTCTTTCCTTTATGGTCTTTGGTGAGTGCAGGCACGGATAAGACATATCTTCCTTGATAGATACGACGTATTGGTCTTCAGAATAGTAACCTTCAAAATATATTCATTTAAGCTACAAAATGCGCGCCTTTTGCTAATATTCCCCAACTACTCCATAATTACTGCAATTCTTAAATATAAACGATTAAGTAACAATTCTTTGCAATAATTATATAAAATAGGTTAAATACATGGGATAAATGATGCTATAAAATAGACGTTATTTGATGTCATCAAATATCCCCCCACTTGAATCCTACTTGTCCTCAAGTAGCATTTAGAAGTCTATAAAAATGTATCCCTAACAATATTTTCTTTTAAAGCACTTT
>BQNB010185604.1:0-12202 GCA_026074375.1 Tanacetum coccineum
AAATTCGCCATAAAAACTCGGATTAATATGTGGGATATGATCGATTGGGAGAGTATGAGTGATTGGTAAGCTGAATTGAGATTTTGTAGATATTTTCTTTAGGGTTTGATATGACCGACTGAATAAACTTGAGTCTTTATCTTAAAGAAAGAGTATTATAGAAGAAAATATCAAAAGTTTTCAAATCATAGACCCCTATAAGCAAGTTGTTGGCGGAAATATCTCAACGGTTATATTTAATTAAGGAAAATCTGTTATGCTCTCTAACAGTAGTAATGGTAACAAACAGCACAAACGTTTCCCTGGCAGCACCAAATTTGCCTGGCAGCACCAAATTTGCTTGACAGCACCAAATTTGCCTGACAGCACCAAATTTGCCTGGCAGCACCAAATTTGCCTGGCAGCACCAAATTTGTCTAGCAGCACCAAATTTGTCTTGCAGCACCAAATTTGTTAGCTACCATCTATAGCCTCCAATACCAATCTAATTAGCATCTTTTTATCCAATACAAACATCATTTCCATCGTTAAATGCTTTTGAGCAACACTAACCAAGTTGGGCATTACTAAGTTTTGGCTTGGCAGTATTAACCAAACTGGCAGCACTAACTAACTCAGCATCATATGTAGCCCTCAATCTTTATTCCAATGAATCCCAAATCATTATCTCATCTAAAATCTATCTTCTAACTAAAATATTTCACAAACTGTACAACAAAGTATTCTGCTGACTTGCCTCCCCTAAACTAATGCATCTATAGATTGATCATTCCAATGTTAACCACCAAAAAATTAAATCGTGTGACATCAAATCCTTTGGTAAGAAGGTCTGCAACATTAGCATCAGTGTGAATCTTGATAACACCTATCAATCTTTTCTCATAGCAATCCCTTATGAAGTGATGTCGAATCTCAATGTGCTTGGTCCTCGATTGATAGACAGGATTCTTGACTATACATATAGTACTCTCATTGTCAATATGGATTTTGGTGTTCATGAAATTAAAGCTATAATCCATCATCTGATTCTGTATCTATAGTACTTACCCACAATAGTTAGCAGCTGCAACATATTCACCTCAGTAGTAGAATTTGCCATAATCGTCTGCTTCTTGCATTTCCAAGATATTAGTCTTCTACCAAGAAATTGACAACCACCTGTTGTTGATTTCCTGTCAAGGCTGGCTCATCCATAATCACTGTCTGAGAAAGCTTCTAGTTCAAAAAGAGAATCCCTAGGATACCATAACCCTATTTTGGGTTGATGTTTGAGGTACTTAAAAATCCTTTTAACTGCATATAAGTGTGAAGCTTTTGGAGTGACTTGAAACCTAGCACAGGCACAGACAGCAAACATGATGTCTGGCTTAGATGCAGTCAAATACATCAGGGAACCAATCATAGACCTATAGACATGCACATCTACATCTACACCATCTTCATCTTTGATGAGAGGCTTATTTGACACAATAGGAGTAGTAGCGTTTTGATGGAACAAAAATCAAACTTCTTAAGGATGTCAGCTACATACTTGTCTTGACTAATAAAGATTCCATCAGGTTGTTGTTTCACCTGTAATCCCAAAAAGAATGTGAGCTCACCCATGGAGCTCATCTGGAATCTTTTGTGCATACAATCTTAACTCCAGTACTCATAGACTTCGTTTGTAATAGGCCAAAAATAAGGTCTTCCACATACATAGGATAACATAAGGTCACTCTTGTTATTCTTGATAAAACAATGTTTTGTTATTGTACCTCTCCTAAAAACCATTTACTCAGCAGAAAAAAGAAAGTGTTCTCATACCAAGGCTCTTGGAGCTTGATGTAGACATAAGAGCATGATACTCTTATAAACGTTGTTTGGCTAAGAGGGTCAAACAAAGCCTGGAGGTTGATGAACATATACCTCCTCTTTAATAGTGCCATCAAGAAATGCACTCTTAACATCCATTTGGTAGAGAGGAAATCCCATGAATGATGCAAAAGCTAAAAACAACATGATTGCCTCAATCATGGCAACAGGTGCAAAAACTTCATCATAGTGTATACCTTCCTCCTGTCTAAACCCTTATGCTACAAGCCTTGTTTTGTTTTTCACAACAAAACTCCTCTCATCCCTCTTATTCTTAAAGACCCACTTTGTGCCAATTGCCTTTTTCCCAAAAGGCAAATCAACAATATCCAAACCTTCTGTAATTTGAATTGGAGCAATTCTTCTTACATTGCTTCAACCCAGCTTTTATCTTCTAAGGCTTGTGATATCGTCTTGGGTTCTTCTTAGGAGAGAAAACATGCTAACAGACAATTCTGATGGTCTTTATGATTTGTTCTATTTTGATATAAGATGTAGCTTAACAATGCTTTTGACTGAAGATCCTTTTGGATCTTTCCTCTTGTTTGAACTGCTGATTTAGGATCTCCTAGAATTTGACCTTTAGGGTGATCCTTATGAACTCTGAGTGTGGGAATAGGACTGACATCAATGGTGTTATCCATATTGTTGAAATCAGCCTCTGCACCCACATCTTCATCATCATAGGCTCCACTGAATATGCCATCATTTGGAAATACATTAGAATCATCTTCTAAGTCAGGCATATTAGGATCAATGGGTAAATCAGCATTGGGGAGAGTAGATGCATCAATAGGTATTTGTCCTCCAAGATAGACAAATGATATCCATCAGATTTATGTACTAGTGGGTAGTACTATCTCACTTGCATATAGTGTGTTAGAAGTGACTAACAATGGTGAATTGGAAGTACCAACAGATGTCCTACCAGTATTAAGTTTGTTAATACTGGTAGCCTGAGCTGCCCTCTTCTTTTCTTTTAAAGGCTTGTCTTGTAGCATCATCTATAGCTTTAGCAGCAATTTCTTGAGCAATCATCCTCTCAAGATCATCTTTCAAGGCTTGTTCAGCTTCTGTCAACGTATGTTGTTCTTCTTTTTTAGCAACATCTTCTGAATCCTGTACATCATTGTCTTTAGGAGAATTTTCAAAAGGTTTTTCTTGTGCAGCCTTAACAACATCTTCTACTGACATCCTTATCCTATGAGGGTGTAGTAGAAGCAATATGTATTCTTGAGTAGGTTCCTTATCTTTTTCTGATGAACCTGTAACATAATGTTCTTGTGTACCTGCATCTATATTAACCTGATTTTCTACACTAACAGGAATATAGTTCATTGTATTTGTTAGAAAATCAAGATCAAACATCCAATCAGGACCACTTCCTGCCACATTAGGTTGATCTTCAAGAAAATCAATGTGCATGTTCTCTTCTACTCTTTTGGTTCTTTTGTTGTATACTCTAAAAGCCTTACTAGAAGTAGAGTATCCAAGCAAATATCCTTCATTTGATTTCCCATCAAAAACTTGCCACAAGGATCTAAAGGTTGTTCAAATGGCAAGGGGCCCCAAAACGGTCTCATAGAAACTAATACTAGGTGGTTTACCTATTATAGTTCATAGGGGTCTTATTTTGAGGTTTGGTCCTGAATACTATTCAGATATCGCAAGCAGTGTTACTGCCTTACCCAAAATGGGATGGGTATAAAGTGTGTCTGCTAGCATAGTTCAAGACGCCGCACTTAGGGTCCTATTTTTTCTTTCTATAACCCATTTTGCTGTGGAGTTCTAGCCACACTAAACTCCCTTTTATCCCTTTCTTAGCACAGAATTCATTCATAGCATGGTTCTTAAATTCTGTCCCATGATCACTTCAATGATTTTAACTTTATGGTTCAATTGGTTTTCTAAGCCTGTGATAAATTTATAAGGATCTTATTTGTTTCATCCTTAGTAGCTAAGAAAAATACCCAACTAAATCTGCTAAAATCATCAGTCATAACCAAACAGTACTTTTTCTTATTAATACTTTCTACTGAGACAGGTCCAAATAAGTCCATATGAAGTAATTCTAAGGGCTTTCTGATGGTTCTTTCTAACTTGGCCTTACAGGAGGCCTTATGTAGTTTACCCTTTTGCAGATCTTACAAAAACAGTAGAAGGTAGGCCTCTAACTAGGTGTCCCTACCAAGTTTGTATGATATTTTGAAATTCTACATTGACCTAATCTCTTGTGCCATAATTTAGACTCATCTGTTGTTGCATTTGCATATAAACAAGTTATACCTCCAGAAGGAACAATGTTCTTTAAATCCAAACTATACACTCCATTCTGTCTAGGAGCTCTAAGTACAACTTGACTTTCATCAAGAAGGCTTAAAGTAGGAGGACCAGAATAAGGCATTCAGTGGCAGTAAAGAGGACACTGTTTTTTTGTCCTCACATGTTGGAGATAGAGAAAAGGTTAATTAAGTTCATCTATAAAAATAGACATCATTCAGTTCTAAATTAGCGTTTTGATTTTACCTTTACCCGTTATTTTACCTCTGTTTGGGATCACTTCAAAAGCCACAAAGCCTCCATTGTAATATTTATAGTCTGAAATATAAGCTTTGTTGCCAGTCATATGGCTAGAGCAACCACTATCCACCACTGCATGATCTTTGTTAGGAATGCTTTCTGGATTGCCCTGCACAATAAGTAAGAGAAATTAGTATCTCTTAGGGACCCAAGTCATTACAGACTTGGATATCCCTTTTGGGTCAACATACTCACACCTTTTTAGTATGAAAGATCCATTTTCTTTGGACTCATGATCCATGTAATTTCCCTTGGGCCTCCAAACCCACCTTAACTTCTTAAGTGTATTATCCATCTTACCCTTACCAGTATTAACAACTGTTCTTGTCCCAGCAGTCGTCATATTTTTAACCCCAGAAATTTTAACATCTTGTTTTAAGTCTTTGGGTCTAAAAGCTGGTTTTGTGTAGTAAGACCTCTTGACTGGTGAATATGAGGCTCTTGGTCTTACATTGTCCATTCTTGGGTAAATTGGTTAATAGCATAGCTAGTTTATGCTTTTTTGGGGCAAATGGCCTAGCAATACCAACAGGCCTAGCAGTACTAATAGGCCTAGCAGTACTAATAAGCCTAGCAGTACTAACAGTATGTACTGCTCTTTTCCTAATTGGCCTAACAGGATTAACCAAACCTGTCCTGGTTAGTACCCCTGATGGAACAAAAGTCCTTCTAGCTTGAGGGTATTTCAAATTATTTAAACATTTTTGTTGATTAACCCTTTTAGCATAATCCCATACTAGTTTGATCACCCTTTGACTAGTATTGACCATAGTTTTTAGCTTAGGTTCTGGACTCTTTTTTGCATAAAAATCACAACTCTTTTGATCAAATGGTCATACTTTTACAAGCAAAGACGCTTAATTTTCTTAACTCCAATCCCTTCTTTTTGAGGAAATTTTAACCAATTTTACTTTTATTAATCGATTTTCCAAACTGTTTAAGTCTCATTAGTCTTAACAGGACTAACTATTTTTACTAGCAGACACATCATCCTCATCATCTGAGTTCCAATCCCTCAATGATGACTTTGTCTCTGTTAATCTTTGGTTTAGACACAACTAATTCATGGATAACTTAGGTTTTTCAATATTTACTTCATTTGTTTTACCTACAGTCTCACTAGTTATAGATTTATCGTATCAGTTTTTGGACTTAATGATTTTTTTCTAATGGCATATTCATCTAAACCTGCAAATGATATGTTAGCTCTTGGGGTTAGGAAGTTTCCTGTTATAGGAGGGAGGGACAACATGATATAAAATAATATAAAAAAACCATATGCTTCGGAGAACATATCATTAGTGGTGAGATCTCCTTCACACTTGATTGACCTCAAATAACATCACACTAATATCACTATCAGTTCATGATTTTGTTACTTATTTCAATCCATTGTGTGCCGTATCTTTAAACCAATTTATATTTAGCACTATTTGCTGTTGAGTATTTTATTAAACCCTTGGAAGATTCTTCCATTTTTTATCTTAACTTTCAACTCTCTCTTTCCTTAACAATTTTTCTAGTTCTATTTTTAAAGGTTGTCGAATTTTTACTTCTCTGCCACTTAAGCTCATTGTTTTGAAAACTCATATTTTTTCACCCCAAGCCAGTTCATTTCTTTTTATGTCTAGAATTCTAGATTCTAGAGATTTAAGGCTAAACTCATAACCGGAATTTCTAGGTCTGGCTTCTGCTATGTTTTTTATTTCACTATCAAAGTTCTTTTGGGAGAGCTTTTAGAAAGATTTCAAGACATTTTTTGAACTGTTGTGTACCCATTATCAGAGAATTTGATGGAGCTTGAGGAGGAGTGACCTTAAAGCATAGTTACTAGTTCATCAAATCAGTGCTCCAGTCATAGCATCTTAGACCCATCTTGAGCACCAGTGCTTGTAAGGATGGTTCATTTGTTGTTGCTTCCTTTCTAACTATTATCACATAAGATCTTTTCCCTGGTTTCCTTTCCTTGATTTGCCCATCCTTAGCACAAGTGCCTTCCTGTGGACCGTTGTAGCATTCAACATTTGACTTATCAAAGGTAACAGGTTGTTTTCCTTTGAAATCCAAGTTCCTTCCTGTCTTCTGAATGAATTTTTGCACCCGAACAGTCAACATGGCTACTTGCCATCTAATATCTAATTCTTCTAAGTCATCTTGATCAATCTAGTGCAAATCCTCATTATCAAGTGGAGGACTTGTTGTCTGTTGTGCAAAGAAAGAGCATACTACTTCATTAGCACCTGGAGTAGATGAAACCTGACTTGTGGAACTAGTTCCTCCAGCAGTATTAACTCCAAAATTTCCACTGGCAGTACTAACTTCATTAGTGCTGGCTTAGTATTCCAGAAGAAAAGAAAGCAAGTTCTGAGATTAGATTGGAACTTAAGACATTTTAATCTCATCTCATAGACCCTAGGTTGTTGTAGAGATCATCAATATCAGTCTGGTCTATGTCTTGGCTTATTTCTCATGATTAAAGCAATTTGACTCCATGAAGGAGGAAGACTTCTTAGGAACTTTTGGTTGATATCTTCCTTTGATACTGGAGCAGCATGAACCTCCAATTGACTTATGAGTTTTTGGAACCTATCATAAGCCTTATCCAGACTTTCATTTGGTGCAGTGGTAAAGTTTTCAAACTGATGTTTTAAAACATTCCTCTTCATCTTTTTAGATTCATCATTTCCTCCAAACCTTGATTTGATTGCCTCCTAGAGATATTTAGCATCTGGAACATTATGAAAACTTACGGAGCTCATTCATCAGGTATTGCTAACAGCAAGATGCTTTTAACTCTTTCCTGATTCCTTTTGGCAGTCAGTTGTTTGGCAGTCTTAGGAGCAGGAGGACCAGATTGTTCTCCTGCTGGTGCAGCCTCTTCTTGGAGATTCTCCACGAATAAATATATCCCATAAGGTTATGATCTGTGTGGAGATATATTGTCGCATTCTCATGCTCTAAATATCATATTCTTCCTTCTTGATGATTAGGATTTTCATTGCTGTTATAGTTGGTGGAGGAGAGTCTTGTTCTGTCATCTTCCTGGTTTGATTATAAATCTTCTTCAAATAATAGAGTTCTTCTTATTCAGAGTTTCCACACAAGCTCTGATACCAATTGATAAGATCGTTTATAGCTCAAGATTGATTAGATCTTATATATATAGGATGATTCAATAACAATTTTTGATAAACACGCAGCAGAAAATAAAGAATACAATCCAAAGTTATCTATAAAGGTTTCTGTTATTGAACGTTCCCCTATTACTCCAAATATAATTTAGGGCTACACCAACTAACTATGGTATACTATTCGACTCTTATCAGTCGACTTGCTATCTAACTATCTAGACGCTAATTGGGAGAGCTCTAGTTTTTCTATGATGATTTTTCTAAATACCATGGACCCTCTTTGTATAGCATCAGGAGTCCTAGGCTTTACAAGGAAAACTAATTAATATATTATTGAGAGAATCAATTATTATATTCTTATTAATATTCATTCCTTATCTTATTTTGACCAAATCTTTATTTTTTTTTACATCTTGTAGAACTTCATGATGACAATTTTAGTCCTTCTTGTTTCCATCTTGTTTCATTCTTTTATTCACTTTGTCTCATCAAATCAAGAATCCCAACAATCCTCCCCTATTTGATGATGACAAAAACAAGAATGTCTGTCACGAACTTCATCATAAAAGCCAAAACTTCCCCTGACGTTGAGATGTTATTATCTCCTGAATGAACCAAATCTTCAATGTTCCCTTGACTTAAGATAAAGAATTAGAATCCTTGATATGTCACCCACCCACAGATAAGCTACCAAATCTATCTCTGTAGTCTTCTTCCCCTTTTTGTAATCATCCAATAGGGGTTTTCTTATAGATATGCAACTTGTAAATACTTCCCCTCAAGTGGTGCATGTGGATGGTTAATCAATTTAATCCAATAAGTTCCCCTAAACCATATGTTTAATCTCTTGAATCTCGATCTCTGTTGGCTCTATGTAGTGATCACTGATGAAGAAAATAGAGTATAACGAATTTGATGAAGAAGTAGAATCTCCCAACTTGTGGTCTTTGTCTTGCACTATCCACGTGACGTCAAACTTATAAATAAATCTGTGAAATATAAGTAGACCGCAACCTCTTGACAAAAACCTCATCTTCTATGAGACACATACTAAGTGATAGCAAATGTGAGCATTGAGCACCATAAGAAAAATCACACACCTTTGCTAGATTTGCTACAAGTCTTCAGTCAACACTTTTTAAGCTCACGAACAAGTTATCTTTAAAGTCATGTCCCGCTATAAACATCAACTTTAAGTTTTGGATAAGACACGTCATTGTGAAACTCAACTACAAACATCACAATAAAGCATATTCCATTATCTTCGTATCACATCTTCAAAATAATCTCCAAACGAGCCATAAAACAAATAAATAATAATAAACTGTTGTGAAAAAACAGTTCCATTCCGAGGTCCAACGCGTTCAGTTGTTCCCATATTGGATAAAGCTTAGCAGTATTAAAAGTACTTTGGAGTACTAAAGTCAAGACCAGCAATACTATTCTAGAAATGCTAGCAGTATTAATGCCTGATGTGCTAGCAGTATTATCTATCCAGAAACAACAGTAGTAACAAGTAGCTCGAAAATATTTCCCTTAGCAAGCACAATTGTTATCAAACTAAGAGTACTAATTAACATGGCATTCACTAATAAACACGCAGCATCATTAAGTTATGTATGAGCAGTATTAACCAAAACTTCTTTTAACTCCAGCAGTATTAACTCACAAAACAAACTGGTAGTACTAAAAACCGTCTGGCAGTACTAATCATAAATAACAAGCTGCTCTAAACCTAGTAGGAGTGTCCACGACATTCATTCAACAATAAACATGCCTTTTATTGAATCACCCATGGGCCATTTAAACAACCCCATAGATTGTCTCTTGTACCACAGCAGCACTAATACACATATAACAGCATAATAACAAAAACTTTTGGCAGCAACTCATATGTATTACTATAGCAGTACCAAGTTACCATAACTGCCAATGAGACCCGTCTAATAATCTGATAATAACTTCCAATAATACCCGGAAATTATTTATGGGAACTAAAAATTCAATCCCTTAAAAAAGTTAGGGTTTTTCATCATAGCCAATATCATTTCTCGAATATCGTACAGCTTCCATAATCTAGGCATCTTATAATCATCATGCTAACAAAAAAGTTATTATAGAAAGAGATATACAATCAAACCTGTTGCTTCTTCTTTTTGAATCTTGTTGTATAAACTGAAACAACATCCTTCTTGACGTGTACCTGCTGTGACTCTCAAACTAGCAGACCAAACCCTAACATGCTGCTTCAATAAATACGATTAGAAACATATATACCTGTTGTACACGAACACTTTACAGCAACAGAAACGATTATAGCAGTATTAATCGTGAATACTTTTTTTAAGTATCCAGATGACGCCTCTTTTAGCGACAATTTTCTGTCACTAAACTGTCACTAATTCTGCTTCGTGTTTCTTCACCAATACATGATCAAAAACCTTGTACGAATCCTAGATATCAAGAGCAACCCACTCTGATACCACTTGTTAGATCCCTTACTGAATAGATCTTGAACCTTTAGCATTGCAAAGGTGTTTGTTACTTTAGATAAATCTAAAGGCAACAATAATAAAACATGATTGATCACTACTTTGATTATGCGGAAAAACGATCTACAATGCTAAGAAGAACAATATTAAGGAATACACTAAGAGGATCTTATCAAACACACACTTTATATTATAACTTGAATCGTACTAGGTTACAAGCTATAATTGCTAATTGATCTCTATTGATCTATATATATTAACTATGCCTAGGGTTCCTTTTATACACCAAGGAAAACCCTAATGGGCTTACAAAACGCGTGAGGAGATAAATTGCAATATTCTATCCTAATTTACTATGATATCTCCTAATAGCACTAACTATTATATGCTAGCAGCACTAACTTACTACTAACAACACTAACTATACTAGCAGTACTAACAATGCACGGGCAGTACTAACTATAATCACTACAGTACTAAGACTTAAACTATTTTCTTTTATTCTTTCGTATGCATCAACTAAGTTCTTCACTAGTAGCACCAATGTTGAACCACCAGCAAGTAAGTTGTAAAGTCTTCTAAAAACCCAACTGTACCTGGGCAAAGATTACTTTCTGCTAACCATTGTGGCCTGCGATCTACCATTCTCTACAAATTTCAAAAGTGTTTTCTCCATGATGCTGCATTCAAACCATCAGGAGATAATGAAAAGGACGGTTACTGAAGAACCAGGAAAAAGAAGGTGGTGATCCAAGTAATAGAATCGATAGAATTAACAGCACTAACAATATTAATACTGCTTGTGTATGGAAATAGCATATAATGTTAATACTGTTAGTTCCAACTGTTAATACTACTAGCATAGAGTTAATGCTGTTTAGTAGTTAATACAAGCATTGAATTCCCAAATGATCCAAATATGCTGAATTGGAAGATATTGTGTATTCAAATGAGTATGAAGATGTTGGTTATGAGGTGTCATGAATAATTTGAATACTTTATGTTGTTAGTCCTATTCCAACTACGAGAATTCACAAGATCATCAGTTGAACAAGAATTGAGACTTGAATTCAGACTAAACAAGAAGACTGATAAGAATTTAGAAGAACATGGGGTTGTTTAGTTCAGTTCAGCAAAGAACAAACCATAAAGACTTTCAAAATTGCTTATTTGCTTGCTTTCTATCACAAGTGAACCAAAATGGTAAATCATGCATTGAAGGATTCCAAAAAAACGGGTGGCTGAATCTATCCAGGATGAGCTTCTATATTCATATTACATAAGGTTTGGACCTGGTGGATTTTTACCAATGGCAAAGGCCCATAGGCAAAATTTCACTCAACCTTTGTGTTGACTTTTTAGCATGTTTATCTCAGGTAATTAAGCAACTTACGGCACGCAGTGACATGAACTTGAAGATGGCTGAACTGTTATCATTCACACTTTATGTTTTAGATTGTGGGACCTGCGTAAAAACTCTGATTATAATGAATGATAACTAAATTTTCTAAAAACGTCTCTATTAAAGCCGTTTTCTATGATTATGATTGTTGTATCCATGAAGTAATACCCCAGATTAGCTTCCACTGTTATATTGTAAAAATGGGGGTGTTACATTATACAAAGTAGAAAAAGCACTTCATGGACTGCATCAAGCTCCCAGAGCTTGGTATGAAACATTGTCAACTTATTTGTTAGACAATGGGTTTCAGAGAGGAAAGATATATAAGACTTGTTTATCAAAAAGGACAAAGGTGATATTCTGTTAGTTCAAGTATATGTAGATGATATCATTTTTGGCTCTACACAGAAGTCATTATGCACTGAGTTTGAGAAGATGATACATAAGAAGTTTCAGATGAGTTCTATGGGTGAACTTACATTCTTCTTAGGACTGCAAGTAAAGCAGAAGAATGATGGGATTTTTATCAGTCAAGACAAGCATGTGACTGAAATTTTGAAGAAATTTAGTTTTACTGATGTCAAGACAGCAAGCATACCTATGGAAATTCAAAAGCTTTTGCTCAAGGATGAAGATGGTGAAGAAGTGGATGTTCATTTATATAGATCAATGATTGATTTATTGATGTATCTTACTTCTTTAAGACTTGATATTATGTTTGCAGTGTGCCCCTGTGCAAGATA
>BQNB010185605.1:0-12202 GCA_026074375.1 Tanacetum coccineum
TAAGTCTTTTGAGTGTAAAGATGTTTACAAGTCTTTTGGCGAAAAACACATTTTGGTAGCTTATTTAAGAATAAACTCAGGGGGATTTGTCCCATTAGTCGTTCTTTACAACTTTATGACTATTATTTTACTAAATCAATTAAGTTAACATTTTTCAAAACAAGATCAATAACTGCTATATGAAAATTCATTTTTATAACAAAACATGATATTTGAACTCACCTTTAATCCAATAGAAGCCAATGTCTCTACAACTAGTTGTTGAATTTGATCATCTGGCATTCTTGAATGTTCGTACCTAAATATTTCAAAAAGCATATAATAAGCAACAAAGTAACATTTCAAAAAGCATAGGGAACTTACAAAAGAAATCCAACATTCTTTTTAACTGTTAAAAAATCAAAAAGTGTTGCCCTTTAAAATACCTGATTTTGAAAATGAAAAAGCACCAAAAGCAATCTTATGAACAATAAGGAGAAAGGTGTAATGGTTTTAAAAGAGTATGTAGGTTTACCAGGCCAATTCGAATTCCGGACATATCATCGTCACTTATCAACCCATTCCTAGTTTATTTCCCATCTAATTTCTTATTCTAAATTAAGATTCGTTTATAGATATACCATCCCAATTGAAAATCATGTGCTCGTTGTACCGCTATCAATGTGACAATGTCTTAAGTTTTGTTTGTACCCATTACATACTAACTGACATCACATACTGCTCATATACACCCATTGTTAATGTAGCTATACAACAATCATGATAATCAAACATGAGCTAAATTTTGACAAATGAGTTAACTAAAAAAATAAGGTTCATGTGCTAATGTAAACGCATCTAAGCTACATATGCAGTTAACAATATGAGTCTATAGCACACATTTGTCATGAAAATAGTCAACAATGTGGTACGAGGGTGTAATTAAAGTGTAACAGTAGTACAAAAGTAAGCAACATTTACCAGCTAGACCTTTACGAAACCACTGTTGCAGTTTACAATCAGCGTGCTTCAACTTCATATTCTTCTTATCTGATGAAAGCACCCTCTGGCGATCACTCGAAGTCCTATACATATGTGGCTGCTTCTCACCATTCTTATAGCAGGGACCAAATCTAAAGCAACTGCCTTCTTTGTCATCCCTTTTTCATCCCTAGACACCATAGCTTTCTCACTCACTAAACTGAATGAATTGGTAAAATCCCATCAATTTTCATCAGCAAGACAACAGTGAATACACATAAACACAATATATTGTTCGTCTGGTCTAAAGGAGTGTTTGAGGTTACATATTCATAACTACTTACCTACTTAATAAGCATTTTGAATAACCGAACTCAAATACTTTTTAACGAACATGTGATTGGGAGTGTTTTTAAGTGCTAATCTGATTATTAATAAGCATATAACAAATTGAGAACCGCTAACATTTAACTGCAAGGTTACTCAAACACCCTGTTGGTCCAGAATCCCTAATCCCATCATTCACACATTCATAAGTCAACAAATAATAGTTGCAGAAATCATTCACACATACATATCTATGTTATAAACTACTACTTAATCCAACAAAAGTATAACAAAATCTTACAAATATTATATTATTAATCTCAGTTGCAACATATATAAATTCAATGATGAAATCAAGATCACTCACTGGTTAAGTGGAGCTGCACCAATGTTGAAGTGGTTAATGGTTTCGTAACAGGTCTAGCGGTGGTGAAGTGGAGCTGCGTCGATGGTGGGTAGGTGACGGTGGCTGATGGATGTTTAGGGTTTGATAGTAGTTTAGATCGAGAGAGATGGATGGTGAGTTGGTGACTGTGTTTTTGGCGAAAGAATGAAAATTTTGAAGATCAAATGAAATTAAATCCCACCTAAAAGTATTTAGGCCGGTGTCGTTAATTTGAACCTGTACTCATGTGTTTTAGTATTTAGACCCGTGGATATGCAAGTAACTAGGGGGTGTTCACGGGGCAGTTCAGTTCGATTAGTTAAAAGATTTTCACTATTCATCGCGGGGCAGGTAATGAATTCTACTACTCAAAACCGAACCGTACTAGGCAGGTAACCGGACCCACGGGTACTTGAACTGAGCGGTTACTCGTGGTTTGGGTCACGGTTAACCATTTTAGACATTTAATCGAGTTTAACCATATAAACAATAGCGTTGTCTATAACGTAAAATGTCATTTTAGTAAAATTAAATGACACTGAATAAGTAAGTCATATAAAAGTTATTACGTTACAATAATTGCCTTCAAATATTTATACATAACGTATTAACAAATTATATTTATTCGACGCTTATAAATTACAATCACAGTAATCAATTTTCGCACATAAATGTTTAGAAATACTTAAATGAAAGCAAAAAGTCGTTATACAATAAAAGTTGTGCAATAATATGATTAATACTTGTACAATTTCTGAATATTTAGTTTAAAAAATTCATGTATATTATGCACGGTTTGTATCTGTTAACCACGGATATCTAAAAATAAAAACCGACACCGAACCGTGATAAGCGAGTTTTTTCGGTTTCGGATCAAGCGGTTCAGCTCGGTTTGTCAGTTTATCAGATTTTTTGAACACCCCTACAAGTAACATGTCTAAAAAATCTATTTTCTTGACAAGTTTATTTGATTTACACCGGTCTATATGTATTTTTCTCATTTAGATGGTGGATATCAAAGGAACCGGTTTTAAAGGTTTTTAGGTGGCTTAAAGTTTCATTTATATTTTTGTTTATCTATAAAAGGTCTTTATGTGGAGGTCTAAAAGACCTTTTTGTGGTAGTGATAATAGCACTGAATCAACCTCGAACACGTATGAACACGAACACTATGGAAACTCATAACCGACACAAATATAAATAGATGAACCCCAAAACTCAGCCCTATCACAAACTATAACACACCAGCGAATGAACCAAAACCCCAAACCAATTTAACCGGACACGAATCATTCACCACTCATATTTAACTAATGCCTCGTGAATTTATTTAAAAATGACCAAACTCCCAAACCACTTTTTATCCGTTACACTTTTTTAGGAACTATTAGCATACGGTTGTTCCAAACCACTACGCTACCTCTGCGCAACTCTAATATACTTATTTCAATTTTTGAGAAGAATGAATCAGCTGTGAGCCACGATGCTAACACATTTAAAACGTTTAACATATGTTTGTATTTGTTAACGCCAAATTTTATAGCTGTTCCAAATAGGGAATAAAATTTGGCAACCGGTCGGTGCTATAAACGTTACATAATTAATACATATGTATTTGGCGCACCGTTTAACTCAAACTGTCCATATACTCAATATATTTGGCCCATTATGTGATAGTTGTTCCTCAAAAACGCATAAGATTTGGAAACTAAATACCTGTTTTTTTGGACATCAGGAATACAGGTTCGCAGAATGCTTTGTACTTTGGCTTGATTTTTTGAGCGTTCAAAAAGATCATCCTAAAACCTCTTGTCTTGTAGTGTTAGGACAGCTTGTAAAAAAATTTGAGTTGTAAGTCAAACACTATGTGAATAAGTAAGAGTTATTTTAAGAGTCACCTTACGCTTTTCTCCTTGTGATTTTTCCAGATAACATCCGAGTGATACCTTAAGGTAAAAATATACAAAATCACAATGTAGATGGAAATCCTGCTGAGGCCATACATCAATTCAAAGCTCTTGGTAGGTGACTTGTGACATTCTTTATGAATCAATGCTTGTGACAATTGATTAAGGAAATGATGGTGCAATTCTATATGAATAAATTTGTTCTAGTTTATGAAATTGGACGATTGATAATTTTTGAAAGGCTTAAAACTCTCGATGTGTCGCCAAAAAAACACTATAGCAAGTGACACGTCGTATTGATTTTCAATCATTTTTTATTTTCAATCTCGGTGAGATAGTATTCGTGGGTTCACTCATACATGTTGTCTACTTTGGACGTTCTGGTAATGAGAACCGGCTAGTACTGCTGCGCGAAACAGCTTCTCTAAGTAGATTCTTCAGAATTTCTATATGATGCCAGGCAGTATTTATACTCGATCATAGGGGAACCGTGGTTTTTGCAACCGTATTCGACGATGTGACATAAAGATTCACCCCCCCTTTTTTTTTTTTTTCGGGGTTCCCTCACCATATCTATGTATCACTAACCTAAACCTGCATGTGTTTTTTCCCGTTGGTGGCATAAACCTAGTCATGGATCGATGTCAAGTTCTTAGCCGCAGGTCTTATACTCGACCGACATCTATAAGCATCATAAAAGCTCAGTACATGTTTCAAGACTTTCCGCTACTTGATATCCGTATGTCCTGCTTGACGCAAAAAAGGTTAAAGTTTAAGGATCTTCTAAGAAAAATGAATTCATTAATGTTTCACAGTTACCTGTATCAAGAAAAGTATGAGGCATGACGGTCCATAGATTCACAAGATCATAAAGGATGGCATTGTTTTAGACAAGACGATGTATAAGTTACTTTTCTTGGATGATGATCTCATGATTGTTCAAGATCTCTTTCTTATCATGCTCAAGATACAAGTCAAAAGCCCTAAAAGTCAAAGATTGCACTATAACATAGTTCTACGCAAGTGTATGGATTGAAAGTTAAGACTACGAACTCAAGACTAAAGTAAAAGCATAGTATGCTAGGTTTAAGTTTTTGTAAATTGGAGTGACCTCCCTTAGAGGGAGATTGTTAGAAATACGAAAAAGTATCGGTCACTACCAATATAGATAGTCGTAGCTCGTAGATTAATCACATGTAATGTTAGTAAGCTTATAAAGGGCATAGATAATGATAAGCCCATTGGACTCTTAGCCCATGGCCGGTTTATGTGCATGATGTATTTATACCAATCTCACACCCATTTGGGAATGTGTTGGTTGTCATTTGGTCACAAACACGTAATCTAATATTCTTTCCTTTTGTTTCTTCTCTAAGTGTTTCATCCAACCACCTCATTCATCTCTTAAAAGTATTCCATACACTATACGTGTTACGTTATTTATATATATATTATATATCTATTATATATAATATTATATTTATAATATATATATATATTCTATATATATGTAATGTATGTATGTATGTATTATATTTTTTTATGGTTTATATATATATATATATATGTATGTATATATATGTATGTATATATATGTATGTATATATATGTATGTATATGTATATATGTATATGTATATATATATATATATATATATATATATATATGTATATATATATATGTATATATATATGTATATATATATATATGTATATATATATTTGTATTTTTTATATTGTATATTTTATATTATATGTATATAAAATATATATATATATATTATATATATGTATAATATAATAATAGGGCTAATACCCTTGGGTATTAGCCATGATTATGAAGATTTAAATGTTTGGTTTGTTTATATTGATTGCTTAATTTATCATTGATTGGTTGTTTATGTTTATCAATTCATACTTGTTTACGTGCTTTTGTATGCGACCTATCATTCAACGGGATCTAGTGATACCGACCAAGTTAGCTAGATGCCAAGATGGCTCTTCATATAGTGATTTATATATCTAGAACAATAAGATCTCAATTAATGCCCTATCTTCACCATTGGTTTATGTGAACAAGTTGTACTAGCAGGTGACCTAGGATCAACAAATAACATACTAATTACTTTGGTAAAGACTTGGACAGTGGACTACTAGAATATAAATTACCATTAAGCAGTAAGTGGGTAAGTCTCCATGAGCTAGGGTTTAATAAGATCACCATTATTAATCTCATAAGATAGATTATAATCAGCAAATAAGATACTTTATGTGGATGCGTTTAATTGTGACATAATTCTACGTGTCTAGGTGTTAGGAAGAAGTACCGCCTAAATCTTGGAATGATATGCCGCCTTGAGATAAGCACTCATTGCACTAAATAAACAAACAAAAATTAAGCATAGATAACTCATGCAAAAGATACACTTCCTACACAGTTCTAAGAAAATCAGACACAATGCAACCTCATAAAAGAATTCATAAAACTAAGATTAGAAACAAAGTACAACATGAGTAACAGAGCCTTATCACAAATCCAAGAAAAACAATATCACATATAACAAAATGTGTTTTAAAGCATATGTTGTCAGAATCAAAAGCCAACAAACCACACATATGCAAGAATGGGGCTTACTAAACAACACAACAGGCTACCAACAACTGAGTTAACATAAGAACAGAGGAGCAACGAATTAAGTCTAACAACACCCAATAAGCATATAAACAAAGCAAAAATTAAGCATCGATAACTCATGCAAAAGATACACTTCCTACACAGTTATAAGAAAATCAGACAATGCAACCTCACAAACATCAAGTTTTTGGCGCCGTTGTCGAGGAGTGAAATTTTAATCTTGATTTTTATTTAATATTTTGGTTTTTAACATTAGATTAACTTTAAAAAAAACCCTAAAAAAACCCTCTCCCCTCTAATGGTAACCATGAATTTTTTGCCCTCAATTTTTCAATTTCTACTCTTTGTTTTTGTTTTCCAAATCTAAATAACGCTTGTGTTATTCATCTAAATCTCTGATTTGCTTGATTAACCTTTGATTTATTTGGATGTTGGACTTGAACAGGTGTACTAATCATTTTTAAGGTTTTTGCGATCGTCCTTTTAGGGTTTTATTATTGCTCTTAATCATTTATTATTTTATGGGAAACATGATTCTTGAAGTCGGCTGATCTGTGTGGGTATTTAGGTGCTCCCTACGTGTTTAGATATGGTGGCTTTCCGTTTTTAAGATGAACGTTGAACTTAGGTTTTATTCTTTGCCACAACTTGTTTTCTAATTATTTTTCTGTGTTTTTGTTTGGGTTGTGATCATGGATAGTCATGGTAATTTGAGAGAGGGTACTAATACTAGGGTTGACCTAGAAGAGCTACGTGCTATTATGAAAAGTTCTAAAGGTGTTGTTGAGGGATTGCTACATGACACATATTATCACTAGGTTTCGAACTAGATTGATTCTGCTATTGCTAGACAATGATGAAGAGATCAGATGGTTTGAAGTCTGCTAGTGAGTCCCCAGCAGTTACGCAATATCTATAACTTGATTAACAGTGCGAAAAATTGCAAAACTAATAGGAGTTTGCCAATCCTTAGTGTTGTCCGTGGGTTATTCTATGGTTAGAACGATCATACCAAACAACCCTCATCATCGTTTCAGGTCCAATTAACCAACCCTAATACGGTTTTGTTTGCTGCTGATTTGGGAGATTCAATACATCAAGTTTACACAACTGTTAGTGAATACCCGAATTTAGTTATAACCCCTAATGTTCCTGGAAATAATTCAAGGGTTTTTGAAACTGGTGTTAATTATAAGTTTATTGCTCATGAATATACTAATACATTTAGTGGTATTGGTGATGGTGATAATATTAGGGTTTCGACTATAAACCCTAAATACATGTCTGATCTGAGTATTCCAACGACTAAGATGAGTGTTTACACTAATCCTGGTGAGAATGTTAATGATAATACTACTAATCCTAGTGTTGGAATGGTTTCGAGTATGCAAGACACCAGAAATGTGAATGTATCAAGGATGGACTTTTAACAATGTTTGCAATCTTTTATATCTCGATTAATTTGAGCATATCTTTTAAAATACATACTTAAATCATTATCTATACTACTATATAAAGCATTTATAATGTGGGACTCAATAAAAATTAAGATAAGGAGGTGCAATCTTGAAAACTTAAACGTGCATGCGAATCCCTTAAATACAGTTCGTGATGGGTTTTCTGCTAGCTTTGGGGAGTCGATTGCTAATTCGACAATGAACCCTAGCAGAAGTTATGGTGGAGAGGGTGTAAGTGAAGTTGGGTCGACTATGGGTTATCCGAAAGTTCCTTTTCCCAATTCATCAATTGGTATGGATACAAACACGTTTCCTGATGGTGACGACAGTGGAGTATCGACCCATGCAGGTAGGTTTGTGTCTAATTTGTCCACTATGGAGGGAGCTTTACTACATACGAATATGGGTGCTTCGTCTGATGTTCATGAAGGTATTAGGAACTTTGCTGCTAATTCTAGTAAGGATATACCTCAACAACAGACAAATTTGTCTACAACGATTGGTACTAATTCATCACAATGGGTGCATGATTCAAATGTTCAAACTCACAGCATTGATGATGTTGCGAAGTTATTTGGTGTGCCCTTTAATATTGTGAAGGACATTGATGATTTTGTACAAGAACTTCAGTTGGGTAAACACGAGTTGTGGCCATTACTAAGCAAGGAGAAAGGCAATGAGATCACAAATATTGTTTGTAACAAGTATGTTGCTTTGAGTGAATCTGCTGATAATCCTAGTGATCCTATTGTGCAATCGATGGACACCAACACCAAGTCTACATCCTATGCTGGTGCAGCAGGTGCAAGCACTATGGCGCAACCACAAGTTAACTCTAACTTTCGTCCCTTGGTGGCTGATCCTGTTTTTAACGATGTTAACATCTCTATTCCTCGTAAAGTTATCGAAAAGGTTAGTGCACATTTAGAACATACTCTTTATGGTTACTTTATTGGAAAGAGACTAGCATTTCCCGTTGTTGAATACTATGCTCGAAACAACTGGGGTAAACATGGGCTGAAAGGAGTCATGATGAATACAAAGGGCTTCTTTTTCTTTACTAAGGTTGGTTTAGAAGCTGTTTTGGAGTGGTCCTTGGATGATACGTAACACTCTGATCATTCTCAAGAAATGGTCGATGTCTACTAGCTTGCTTAAAGAAGAATTGACTCGCATTCCTATATGGGTAAAACTGCATGATGTTCCTCTTTAAGTTTTTGAAGAGAATGGTATTAGTTTAATTGCTACATTCATTGGAAAACCTATTATGCTTGACTCATACACTAGTTTCATGTGTAAGGATTTATGGGGTAAGAGTAGCTTTGCTCGGTGCTTAATTGAGGTTAACTCAAATACTGATCTCGTGGATGTTGTTACTATTGGTATTCCTTCTCTAACGGGGGATGATTTTACTAAAGAAACTATCCGTGTTGAGTATGAATGGAGGCCGCCCAGGTGTGATGAATGCAAGATTTTTGGTCATGTTCATGACCATTGCTCTAAAAAGGTGGTGAGTCCACCTATTGTTACTACTTCTACTATTGTTGCTCCTACTGTTGATAAGTCTAATGATGATTTCCAAACGGTGGGTAAAAAGAAGAAGAGGAAAGGTAAGTCCAAGTCTACTAATGGTGGTTAGTTTGCTAGTCCTTCTGTTAAACAAACTGTTAGATATGAGTCAAAGGCAACTCCAAGCGCGCCAAAGAAAGGAGCTACTAATGTGAGTAAGTCATCTAAATTGTCATCTATGTTGAAGATTGCTGAGACTTCTTCAAAGAAAGATAGTTTTACCACGTCTAATTCTTTCTCTGCTTTGAATGATGAATAAGAAGATGATGAAGAAGTTGAAAATGTGTATGATGAATCGGCAAATTTGTTTAAAACCGGTGGAAGTTCATCTTCCATGGCTGCTGCCGGTTAGCTTGTTCATTTGATTCATCTGTTCTGGTTGTAATTATTTGTTTCTAGAGTTGTAAGTGTTTATGAAATGTTATAAGCACTAGTTTTAGGTGTTCATCAAGTTGTTTAGCTTGAGGTTAATGTGGTATTTCAGCCACATTCCATTTGTACTTAACATTTTCGGTTTTAATATACTTTATTGGGGTAACCCTTTACCCAAAAAAAATCTCGTAAACTTGTAAACTGAACCTGTCTCGGCATCCATGACGACTGCCCATAAATTCTGGGCAGAGGCTACACAACTAATATACAAACCATCGCTCTTTCCTTTTTTGACATGTTGTTGAAGTCTCAAATCCGTCATATTGTAATTATGAGCAGCATGGCCATTGTTAGTCGAATATCAAAAAGTATATTGCCTGAATGGACAAAACTAATGTTGATTACATTTTGCCTAAAAAATAGAAAACGTAAGTGATAGCATATACCTATAATAATACGCACCAAGAGAAATTCCAAATCTTTCAGTCGTATTCGGGAAAAGGCCAAGATCAACTACTCCAAAAGATATATGCTTGTTCGCGAAACTGCTGCAGTAAAAAGATGCAATCAAAATGATACTAATACAAATATGAGTTTGACCATGGTGAAAGTTATATACTGACGTGATGGAGATTTCAGGGAGAGTACGACTGGTGCGTATGCAAGTAGATGAAACCAAAGAACGGAATTCCACCTGTCAAAAAAGGAATCAGACAACGTCCCAATTTAAGCAAAAAAAATAAGAATGCTGAGACTTGAAAAAAAATTGTGAGGCTAACCAGCCATGATCTACAATCAACTAATTCAGGATCTTACTGATAAGACCATTCTTATAAATAGATAGTCTCCTACTCTTTTCTCAAAGAATTTTATTTTTCATCTGTGAAACAAACATTTATGTTATAAGAATACCACAAGTAGGTTATATAGTTTATGGAAGAATATGAACTATTAACCGAAGTACAAAAGGATTTTCTACTTTGTACTTCTTTTTGACATTCCAATGAAACCTGTAAACCGACACTTTTGTATTATCTTACAATCATAGTCATTTATATTCGTGTGACCAGCAACATCTCTAATTATAATATTCTTTTCAGTTGATTTTAGAAGTTACTCACAAACTTGATCCACCTCATTATGCTTCCCGAGTTGTTATAAAAACAAATCAAGGGAAAGTAATCAGTTTCAATAACTAATCATAATCATGGAGAGCATCATATAACACAAAGACTCATATATGTATATATATAATCGATGGCTGAAAAAGAGAAACCTAAGCTACAGCTACAACGATTAAAGTAGAGAATGCAAAGCTTGAGGCCATATTACATAAAAGCAAACATATAATCAAGTATTAAAAATTGATTAAAAGGGTGTTTGTGATTGTTTATTTAAGAGCTTATTAAACCACGTAGAATCCTGTTTATGGCCAAACACCAAAAAATGAGCAAGCTGATAGATGGTATCATTTTTCTTTATATTCTAAATTGCTCCATGGGTATTCAGTTTGATGTGTTCTTCCCCTGACACCATCCTCTTTCTCTTTAACTTGTTCACGGATGCCTTGTGTTTCTTGTCAGACGTAGAGAACGATACCCTTTTTGACTTAGCTTCATGACTTTGGGATGATGTCTTCCAAACTTTTTAAGTGTCATACATAAGTACATTATGAGAGAAACATCACAAACTACTCCAAAACTAAGAAATAGTCCACAAAACCTTTCTAGTTAAAGTTGGTCAGGCGCCACAGACGAGCTTTGTAGGTCGCGCCAAAAGAAAGTTACGTGGAAACGCCTATGAAAATACTAACAATGGTCACGAATCTTCTAAAGCTCCATGGTGTCTCTGGTTTCTGTTAATTTTCGAATGGCATTTGACATGTCAAACGCCAAAGGAGAGTCCTGTTGAAACGCCTAAGAAAATACTATTAATTCTTACTATTTGGATACAATTATAAAATAAAAAAACACAAGTCCATCCAGTTGAGTTTTTTCTAGATTAAATCTTCTAGTTTCTAGATATTCAAAACTGATATAGGTATGTTGTTCACACAACAGACACCAACTTTTATCTATTGATATCAATGGTGTGAAAATTTTACAAAAGGCATATACAGGTATTAAACATAGTTGTCAAAGAAATAAATGAATAGCGTTATGCAATAAAATGTGAAATGGGCATTTACTCACCTGCCTCGACTGCAACTTGCTTGTGATGAGCTTTATGCTGGCGCCTTCATATGTGTTGAAATATGTCCAAGTATAAATTAATATATGTCCGGATTATTTATTCGAGCCTACGGGGAGGCACGCGTTAATACGTAAAACAATTAAATAATATATTAAATGTAATATATTTATGTGATAAGCATAACTTATGTTAAATAGTTAAAGTAAATATTTAATGAGTTATTAATATGTCATTTAAGGAAAAATAAAGTAACGGTTTTCCTTTTAATTGGTCATAAACCCCTATTAAGGAGGTGAGAAGGTTTTCCTTACAAGCATAAGGAATTTAGCCTATAAATAGAGGTTAAGGGATTCATTGTTGAGAGACCTTGAAAAACATAATCCCTAAATCTCTATCCA
>BQNB010185608.1:0-12202 GCA_026074375.1 Tanacetum coccineum
CGGTATCAAATTCAGAAAGTTGTACACCTTTCCGCAAAGTCAGAAAACAATTTTTAACAAAAATCGTAATTCTGAGTATCAGGTGGGTGGCCCCCTTAAATATTTGGGCGGCCCCCTAAATTTTAAGGGGACCACCTGTCTGATTCGGCAGTTTTTTTTCTTTCAGAAACTTTGAAAAATCATATAAAATCAACTGTAAGTCCGTAGAAGTCGTGTCACCCGCCATTTCGAAGAGAATTGAGTCTAATTTCATATATAAATACTTCCAAGTATTTATTTCAAACTTAATTTAGTCAGAAAAGCAAAATACTACTTATTGTCCAAAACGTTGAGTCTCGTTTTAACGTAAAACCTATATTTTGTCTTTTCCTTTCGAGTCAGACATTTCTAGTCGGTATATCTTTGAAAAATGGTATAATTAACTTTTCAAAAATATTAAACTTGATTTTTGAAATGGGGAGGAAACTAATTTGTCTTCAAACAAAACCGAGCTAAGTATACATTGTTGTATCTAATACGTAAAACTAAGACAAGTACGTTTATGTGGTATGCTATGTGATTATGTGCACTTCTTTATATCTTAAGTTAGTAAAAATTATTAAATGATCGTTGCTATTTGTAATTAAGCTAATTGAATGTCTAAGCACATGTGCCGTGTATACTATTTGTTTGTAGCTAGTTTCTCGGATTATGCATAACTAGAACTTATGCTAGATTCTTGCATTAAGATTGCAAAATTTTTCTTAGCATTGCAAATAGGCATGAAAACACTTAACTTACAAATGTTACATAAACATCTTGTAAATCTTTTAGGGTATGGAAATATATTTAGGAATAAGAGATCAATAACTTGTCAAGTATATTATTAAATGTATTAAAACTAGTCACCTAAATATTTCCAACGATTTAATCTATTTTCAACAACACGTTTAAATATTTTTTAATAACTTGCTTGGTTGCACCTTAGGGTTGGTCCAAACAAAAGAAAATATGTACTAATACTCTATACTAAAAAAAGAGAAAGGCTTGCTATGCATGTTCAAACATACACCACATAAATTATATATATTTTTTAAAAACAAAATAGTATTTTACAAAAAGATGTGTGTTTGTAGTAAAAATGGTTAGAAGAACAATCTACTCATAAAATTCAAAAACCTATGTATATTATACATAACAACAAATAGTTTTTAAGCACAATTAAGAATTTACAACCAATTTTGGGGATAATGGAAGCACACTATTTAAATATTTATCTAGTTTTTTTTAAAAGAGTGTTCGTGAGGGTTAAGAAAGAATTTCCAAGAATCAAATTCAATTCATATTCACATTATGGAGATATATATTATTGAATCTAATTACAAGTTTTTAGAGTATGGAATAACATACAGATTCTTATTTGTTTAGTTTTCAAGAATTTATATCAAATTATAATAAAAGATATTTGTCCTTGCAATTCTACATACTCAATCACACTAGATTGAAAAAATTTTTTTTAAATTGGGTGAAAAAAAAAAAATAATTGCAATCCGTTTGTAGAGTGAAGAAAATATGCATTGGATCATAACTCACACTTGTAATGATAATGCCATAATGAAGTCACATTGTCCAATAGTTTGGTGTTCTAATATTAGTCTAATATGTTTAATACAATCTGACATACATAATGAAGTAGGATTGACAAATGGATTTTCCGTCGAAATATTCAAGAGAAATTTACAATTCAATACAATTGCTAAATGTGTGACATTTCCTAAAAACCAAACACGGCCAAATTTACAACATATGTAAGGTCTTGCTCATAAAACAACTTAAAAGCACAACGTAAAATCTCATATTCATATTTGACTAAATTCTTAAAATAAGAATGATATTACTATTTATTCACCAAGGATAACGATGATGTTTGAGAAACATTATGTTTTAAGGAAGATATGACCCTTATCATATTAACATGATTATAAAGGAAAATATATATACAATGCATTTTTATTTCTCTAGCATAAATGGTTGTGCTATAAGAAAATACATTACATATAATTTGAAAAATATAAGTTATTAGAATTGAAAAATAACCTATGACAATATGTGTCAATGCATAAACAAGTAAAAATACATTTATTCAAATACATATTTAATTATGGTATACAACTTTGATAAAAAATAATAATCTTAGAAAATCATATTTGCTTAAGAATAAAATATGTTTCTTTTTAAAATCATTTATCATTAAATAATCACAAACTCAATTAAGATAAATAATATTGATGAGATTCATTTCTCAAGACATGGAATGGAGCATTCTTAAAACATCTTACTTACACTTATATAAGAATTCCACTTATCTTGCTTAAGATTACGCGAACTAGGATTAAAGCATGTTAGTTGAGTCATGGTAGGCCCTCTATGAAAAGATAATACGAATTTTATCTTTGCTACATTTCATTAGGAAAATATAAGAATTCCATTTTGTTCAACATGAGAATGACTACTGGAGAATCTATCGCACTAGAAAAACCAATTGACCTAACATTGAATTGCTCCCAAGGTGAGTGAAGTTGGGATTCGGTGTATAACCCGTAAAAATAGTCCGTGTTTAAGAGCCTGAATTGAGCACCACTAGTGATAGTCTCATACTCATTCTCTAACTTGATTAAATGGTTCTCCTAAATATTCCTAAGGATAGTATACATTGATAGAGTTTGTATATCATTAAGGGGGGGGGGGGGTGGGGGGGGGAGAGTGCACAATAAGTAGTTTGAAAATTAGGCCTTTCTTAGTCAATCCAAACACAATGCAATTATATCCTTCTTGATTATACTTGAAGCTCAATTTTAATTTGCTTATCTATAAATACATGTATAGAATGAGTTTCATCTATTTATAGCAATCTAGATAGAATATCATCTTAGCTATCTAAAATAAACGATGCTACCTAAAATGCTAATTGCTAAAGATGGTTTTTGTATGCTCATTTACATGACATACATGTTAAATGTGCATTTACACTATATCCGATTTGATGCATAACGAATTAGATATGCCATCTCAATTAATGTTTAATGTTCAATATAGTTTACACATCAATCTTATTGATTAGTGGTGGAACCGCAATGCTTTAATAAACTCACATACCATATGTCTTATGCTTATAGGTATAGATAACTTGACACTAGAATTTAAACCCTTATTGACATGCGAACCATTATATCACAATCCAATAGGTCATAATAGTACTCCTGAAATGGTCTTAAGTTTTCCTAGAGCCTGCACTCACACATTCCTTAATCACATCTCCATTCTTTTCAAAATGATCTACTCTTTCGTCAAGTAAGGTTAGAGTAAAAAGTTAATACACCTCAAAGTAGGTTAGACAACATAATATTTTTGTCCAAAATGTTTAAGTAATTTTTAATTAGCGAAATGCAATTAAAATGTCACTCGATTGTTCATGTCAATTGTAGATTTACAAAAAACCTAATCATGCCTCTATTATAAATAGATGGTTAATACCCTTCCATCCACCTTTTTCGATAACTACCTTATAAGATAACCCTCATACCGTCGTCGGTGATTTTTCTATGAACATTCCATTGCCACGAGAAGAGCTACATAAACTTCTTGGAAGAAGTTACATTGTATGCTAACCATTTCATAGTCTTGACTTGTCAAGCTCATCACATGCGTCACTATTCTCTTCATTTTATTCCTTTTATTTCTAATTTATGTCCGAAGAACACGAAATTAATGGGAAGGGATAACACACTCGTTCACCTATAACTTCTACCATACACTCAAACCTCATAACCATAAAACCTCATAACTAGTTCTAGTGCATCCCAAACCACCAAAGTGAATTTTGTAATGAAAGGCATCTCACCCTCATATCCCGACAATCACAAAGCATGTGTGCCTATGGTTTGTTCAAAATTCGCAATGAAATGCAATCCTCCTTCATAGTCCCAACACTCATAAGCATGTATGCCTATGTTGTCAAAAGTCAAGTGAATTTCGTAATCAAATGCATCATATCCACTTACTACTAAGTGAAGAACACAATGTAAACATTCAAGCTTCAAGTGTTATCGAGTCATCACATTGTCGCGACTCTTACTTTTTCATCCACATGTCACCACCATGAAAGAACCACCAAATCATTTCAACTTCTAGCAAGTGAAGAACACAAAGAAGACATTCAAGCTTCAAGTGTTATCGAGTCACTACATTGTCGTGACTTTTACTTTTTTCATCCACATGTCACCGACCACCATGAAAGAACTACAAACCATTTTCACTTCTAGCAAGTGAGAACACAAGAAATATTCAAGCTTCCAGTGTTGTTGAATCACCACAATTGTTTTACCATTAAGGTAATACCACTCATTTCATAATCAACTACCAAAGTAACCTTCATTGATTTAACCAAATGAAACACCAAAACCCATTCCCCCAAACTTCAACTATCATCACCAAGTGCTCCTAATGCACCTTCCAAAACACCATCAACCAAAGGCACTTCATCTTCACCCATTGACTACACACTCTACTATAAATACAACCTCATTCTCACCATCATCATCACAACAATCCACCTTTGTCAAACGATATATTCATCTAAATCAATTTTGTCAACCTTTACCCTCCCTTCATTTCCATTCAACGCTTATATCCTTCTTTGTTTCAAAGAAACATATCATTTTCATCTTTAATTTCTTTTACTCTTTTAGAGTATATCTCGCCAAGATATTCGATAACATTCATCTAAGTTCAAAAGTTACATTTAGAATATGTTTACTCAACAAATCATCCTTATCGTCAAACATTGAGTTTGACCTAAAGTCTTACGATAATGTTCATCCTTAAACACCCCAATCATGAAAAGCATACATAATGCTTAACCAAGAAACCTTGATTAGGAATCTCTCAATACAACCCTTTGAAAAAGTCTATATCCGATTCAAAATCATATATCTTGGTTAGATGATGATATTCTTAGTAACATGTCTCTTAAAATACGTTAACACTCATTATCCAAATGGCATCTTAGAAGAAGTCATTCTCATTAGCGTGTCAATCAATAAACGAATTTTGTTCTCGTTTATTAAAGTCGGTACAATATCAAAGGGTGTTGGTTGATTCTTATTCCTTAAATCATGTCGCGAATATTGTCATTGTTCCTAAAACTTTCATGTCTTAAGCATTCATCAGATTTTTTTGTTTTAAAGTGCACAACTTTAGAGTGCAAATACCTAAAACATACATGATTTGTTCCCCACCCTAAGTGTCTTGCATATATAGTCAATCATCATCATTATAATTATATTGGGCTTTTTCTACTAACTTTGTTTTGTAGCACTTTTTGGTTACTCGATTTCTTGGTGCCCCAATCAAGGGAGAGCATACACCAAGGGGGAGCATTTACAAATGTCCAAGCCATTACGTTTGTAACCGTTTAAGACAGCTACACATTTCTTGATATGTGTATTTCAAAAATTTCCCCCCCAATAGATTTTTTGTTAGCAAACGAACCTAACCATCTGAAGGTAGTTAAGGAAGTTTGCAACTAATTTGATCCATGATCCGCTGGTCAATGTTCAAAGGATGTTCGATTGTTAAAAGGATTGATACGCCCTCAAGACCTTCACTTAGATGATGCAAGCTCGCCTCTTTGAATTGAAGAGTTTGAAGCGTAGTAAAAAAGTCTCGTGCTTGGAGTCGAATACCTTTTTTTCGACAAAAGGGGATAAGAAGGTGTAAAACAAGTAACTTATGCATTTTTTACTATTAGTTATATTTAACATATTATGTCCATCATCAAAAAGGGGGAGATTGTTTGAGAAAAGATTGCGATATTTAATCAATACAATTCTCTTCATGTTTTGGTTTATGAGCAAACATGTAACTTATACACATAACTAAGTGATTAAGTTACTCGTAAAATCATAAATCAATAAAATTTCGTCAACATCTTTCGACGACTCAAGTTTTCTTCAACAATAAAATTAATTTCGCACCCGAAGTTAAATTCACTAAGGTATGAACAAACAAACATTTAATTATGTTGAAATGATCAAGAGAAATTTTTTTCTTTTTCAAACCTTACATATTATAAATGGACAAACATTTTTAAAATAATACAAAACATTTTTGAATTTATAAAGAAATTTTTATTCAAAATAAATATTTGGAAATTCAATGTTCTTTCTACCTAAAACGGCTGAGAAAGTTCCAGAAAACCTTCCAGAACAAAAGGAAAAAAAAAGGACTCTGAAAAATGGTGGCCCCCTTAATTAATTAAGGGGACCGGCCATAATTAAGGGGACCGGCCTTGTATAAATTAAGGGACCGCCCAAATAAAAAAATTAAAATTTTTTTGCCTATAAATAGTGGACTATTTCCACAGATTTTCTCACCTCTTTGCACACCACTATCTCAGATTGAAAACCTCTTTCACACCCCTTTCCTGATCACTTAACTATTATAATTTTGTTTTAAAATGTCTGATCCAATTCATCCATCCATTGAAGTTGCAAAGAAAGCTTTCCGTAACAATAAGATAGAATTTTATGTAGGCTAGTTAGGCATATCGTGACATGTCTTACATTCACAAATGTATAGAAAGAGTCACATTATTGCCAAACTTATAAATTGCCTGATCAATGGTGATCAGGTGTGTATATTGTTATGATCGAATGGTGATCTACCAGTAGTAATAGATAGTTATGATATAAGTTAGTAAGTGAGAGAATGAAGTTTGTGAAGTTTGAAGAAGTCGTGAAGTGTGAAGATCGTAAACAGTCCTTAAAGTTGTGTTGTGACGATGGATCTAGCATAAGATTAGAACTCGATATTTAGCTTTGGTGTCGGAAAATCGGTGTAAGGGGAACGTTGTTACAGTTTCCTCCGCCATAATGTGAGCTTGTTGACTAGTGAACTAACTCTCGAGTTGGGTACTGTCCGGGTATTGAGTAGGCGAAGAGGTTCTTCAGACCGAAACCACTATAATCATCGTGTTTTGTTTTGCATTTCTCCTTTCACTTATCGTCTTTACATTTATACTCGCATTCATCGCTTTCAACATAGTGATGTGTTGATTATATAGTTTTAATTATGTCTTGAATAAATGTGAATATTGTGTGTTGGTTTGTAGTGTTGTAAATCGATGTATTAATATATGTATATAACTCGTATGAATACTCATCATATTGTGTCACGCTTGATCGGTAATTTGATACGAAACATTTTAAGATTTTTTAATGGAAATGTATTCACCCCCTCTACGATTTCCACACTATTCACGACATTCGTGCTCACCCCGAAGAGTAATTAACGGTTCATGATAGTGGGGTCTTATTGGAAAAAGTAGGGACTTAGGCAATAATGCATCAGGATAGCATACAGTTGGAAAAATATTTGTATTCATGGTTTATAGCATGTATCCCCTCGCGGATTTATGAAACATTACAAAGATTTAAAATGCGAGGCTATGAACTCACCTTAACATGGGAAATCTGATTGATGGCAAAAGTATATCAAGTGAAAGTAACGGCCTCGTCACGCAACCTGGGGTAATATGTCAAGTCTTAGTGTGATGGTTTATGTTTCAAAACTTCATAACGTTTAACGTATTACTTTGATTTATTAATTTATGGAAATATTGTATCACTGTTCGGAATATCATAATTCAGAGGCCATGTAGTATCGTTTGAGGAGCCAGGGCACTTTAAATCGTAAACCCAGTAAACTCGTCAAAACAAATACCCAAATGGAACCCCTCACATGAAATTTCCTAGTAACGTGATACGATAAGATTTTAAGTTTCTTCAAAAGCAAGTCGATGATAAATTACGTTAAATATATAACATAATTGATTTATAATACGTCGATCGTTGATTAATAACGATAAATGTGTCGGGTTTTAATAAAATCGAGTTTTATAATATTAATATATATTTTTATAATTTATATAAAAATATTATATTCTATATTTTTAAGAATACAAAAATGGCAATATATACCCTTGGTTTATAAACTTTTACAAGTTTAGTCCTTTATATATAAAGTATATATAATTTAAACCTTTAACTTTAGAACTTAGCAAAACAGCCCCTTGTAGTTATAACTTTAGAAAAATGACATTTTCAGCCCCTCTAGTTATAAATTTTAGAAAGTTTTGATATATACCCCTATGCATGAAAACATTTGCAAATCAAATCCAAAATTCATTGTTTTGATATTTTTGAAATCCAAAAGAGTTTTGTAGCTTATGGATTATTAGAATAAGCTAAAATAAGTAGAGTATATGAGCTATAGCTTATGAAATGGGCTTGTGAACTAGAAAATCCAAAACGGGTACGTTCGGTTTAGGAAAACCAAAAATGCATAAGTTTGTGAATCAAAAGCTTAAACAAGAGTTACACATGATCTTAAGAAGCTTATTAAAGTCTTAAAATAGAATACGAACTTATTGAACAAGATATAATCTTACTTGATCTCAAAATGGGTCGAATGAGGTTTTTTGGGTTCGCACGCCTAGTAACAATTTCAAGGGCTTCTTTTTCTTGATTCTTGGCTTCAGTTCTAATATTGGGGCTTCACTTATCTTCATTGATCGTGGTTAGGACTCCATTTGTATGTATAATAAGTATTTGATGGGTGTTTGAAAGGAGTGGGGGGTTTTGGCTTTATATAGGGGTCAACCACCTTGGTGGCCAAGGTTTGTAGCTTGAAGTAAGGACCAAGGGTGTTAGGGTAGTGACTAAGGGCAGCTAAGGGTATAGGTAGGGTGAGTATGGTGAGCTAGAAACTAGCAATGCAAGGTGGGGAGTGTTGGAAGTGTGTGAATGGACAATGGTGACAAGGAGGTGACAAAGCAGGACTTGGTGGCTAAGGGTGGTGATGGAGGTAGCTTGTAAGGTGGGTTTAGGAGTGCTACAGAGTGGACATGGGTGGTGATGTAATAGTGGTGCTTAAGGTGCTTGTTTGGTTTAAAATGGGTTAAATTGAAAGAAAAAGGGTGTCGGGTTAGTTTTTGGTTTCGGTTTAGCGTTTTAGACTTAAGACATGGATTAGGTTGGATAAGAAATAGTTTTAAGTTTTTAGGATTAAGTTTTGGTGTTAGTGTTAGGATTAGGGTTAGGATTAGGGTTAGGATTAAGTATTAAGGTTTTGGGTTAGTTTTTAGGTTAAGTGTTTTCGAAATAGGGTTTAGAACTAGTTTAGGGTTTTGTTTAGGGTTTAGAGTTTTAGATTAGGGTTTTAGGATTATTTAGGGTTTAGGTTTAGGGTTTAGAAGTTGTGCATTGAGTGTTGTACCTTGTGCTAAAGAGGTGGTACAAAATCTAAAATGAAAATGATGGAAAATGGCAAAGTTTGAATTCTATGCTTAATGGACTTGTACATTGAACTTTAATGTGTTGTACTAGGGTTTAGGAGGGAAATAATATTCAAATGTTGTGTATTGTATACTTGTACACATGTTTAAAGGCTTGCACATTCATTTTATATGTATACATTACATATAATTAGGGTTTTGATATAAACGTTAATGGATAAAGGTATTTAATAGTAACGTCGTGAAAACTACGTTAAATAGATAACGTACATGGTATATAGGATATTAAAATATAGACTTGACATATTAGGTTGTTTACTTGACATAAACATAGATAGAGATGGCATAGGTAGTTGCGTGAGCTCGTTTACTTTAGTTATGTAAACTACGTTACATAATGGAATAAAGCAAAAATTTCCCTGTAAAAAGGCGGTATATATAGATGTTACATTGCATCTAATTTAATAGATGGATATTACATTGATGAAAATACTGAGTTGTTATAGTCCCTCAACCTTAAAGAAATATCGTCCCGAGATTTACTTGGACTTTGAAGCGATGTTGGAAAATAGATGTGGATATTTGGCACGAATTTCATCTTCTTGTTCCCACGTAAATTCTGGTCCTCTTTTAGAGTTCCATCTTACTTTGACTATAGGAATACGACTTTGTCTTAGTTGCTTGACTTCTCAATCCATAATCTCCACTAGTTCTTCCACAAAGTTGAGTTTGTCATCAAGCCGAAGCTCTTTCATTGGAATGACAAGGGATTCGTCAGATAAGCATTTCTTTAGATTAGAAACGTAGAAAGTATTGTGGACATTTCTGAGTTCTTCAGGAAGCTCAAGTTTATATGCAACTGGACCAATCCGTTCAAGGATTTTGAATGGTCCAATGTACCGAGGGTTAAGCTTTCCTCGCTTTCCGAATCGGATGATATTTTTACGAGGTGATACTTATAACATAACACGATCTCCAACTTGAAATTCTAACGGCTTTCACCTTACATTGGCGTAACTTCTTTGCCGATCTCTTGCAGCTTGCAAGCGTTGTCGATTTTGCACTATCTTTTCAGTGGTTTCATGGATTATTTCTGGTCCCGTAAGTTGAACATCTCCAACTTCGGCCCAGCAAACAGGTGATCTGCACTTTCGACCATAAAGTGCCTCAAATGATGTTGCCTTAATACTGGCATGGTAAGTGTTATTGTAAGAAAATTCCACTAATGGTAAGTATCTTTCCCATCCTTTTCCAAAATCTATAACACAGGCTCGAAGCATATCTTTGAGTGTTTGGATGGTTCTTTTACTTTGCCCATCAGTTTCGGGATGATATGCCGTACTCATGTCTAATTGAGTAATCAAAGCACTTTGTAATTATTGCCAGAATCTGGATGTGAAATGACTGTCATGATCCAAGATGATAGATATTGGTACGCCATGCTAGGAGACTATTTCTTTAATGTACAACCTTGTAAGGGTTTCCATACTATCTGTCTCTCGGGTAGGGATGAAATGTGCGGATTTGGTAAGGCGATCGACAATGACCCAGATTGTGTCATGTCCGTTTGAGGTTTTGGGAAGTTTTGTGATGAAATCCATCGTTGTTCTTTCCCATTTCCATATAGAAATCTTTGGTTGTACCAGTAAGCCGGATGGCTTCTGACATTCTGTCTTAACTCTAGAACATGTTAAACACTTGCCGACATATTCAGCAATGATTGCCTTCATGTTAGGCCACCAATAGAGTTTCTTTAGATTTTGATACATCTTGTCAGAACCTGGAGGAATGGAATACTTTGATTTATGAGATTCATGCGTGATCAAGTCCCTCAAATTACCAAAGAGTGGTAACCAACTTCGACTCTTGATACATCAGGTTCCATCAGGACGTATTTCAAATGCTTTGTTCATTCCTCGTAAGTTCTCAGCTTTGAGGTTTTCTTCTTTGAGTGCTTCATTTTGGGCTTGGAGGATTTATGATGGAACTTTTGGGTGAATGGTCATGACTAATGATCTAACTTGGAGTGGTTTGATTCGGCTTAAGGCATCTGCTACAACATTTGCCTTTCCAGGATGGTAACGAATCTCACAATCGTAATCTGCGAGCAATTCTAACCAATGGCGTTGTCTCATGTTCAACTCTTTCTGATGAAGAATATGTTGAAGGCTTTTGTGGTCAGTGAACACAATACACCTTGTGCTATATAGATAGTGTCTCCAGATTTTAAGAGCGAATACTACTGCTCCTAATTCAAGATCATGTGTGGTGTAGTTTTCTTCATGAGGTTTGAGTTGTCGGGATGCATATGCAATAACTTTTTCCCTTTTGCATTAATACAGCTCCCAGTCCTTGAAGTGATGCATCACAGTAAACAACAAAATCGTCGTTTCCTTCTGGTAATGCTAAGATTGGAGCTTCACATAGCTTATGTTTAAGTGGTTGAAAAGTTGTCTCTTGGTCTTTCCCCAGATATACTTCTTGTTTTTCTGGGTTAATTCAGTCAAAGACTTTGCAATCTTTGTAAAATCCTTGATAAATCTCCGATAGTAGCCGGCAAGTCCTAAGAATTAACGTATTTCTGTAGGTGTAGTAGGAGATGCCCAATTCTTAACTGCTTTAATCTTGGCGGGGTCAACATGAAGTCCTTGACTATCAATTAAGTGTCCAAGAAATTATACGATACTGATCCAGAATTCACACTTAGAGAACTTGGCATATAATTTCTCTTTTCTGAGTATTTCTAGGATTATTCTCAGATGATCTGCGTGTTCTTCTCTGTTACGAGAGTAAACGAGAATATCATCGATGAACACTATCACAAATTTATCCAAGTATGGTTTGCACACACGGTTCATGAGATCCATG
>BQNB010185610.1:0-12202 GCA_026074375.1 Tanacetum coccineum
AGTTGTAACATATCACCTTCTTGCCTCGAACACCTGTATTACCAACATTACCTGGAGCCTTCCTCTGAATCGGTTCAGTAACAATCTGACCATCATGCACCGTAGCATGAGTTTTGGAGTTGGAAGAAGTCCGAAGCTGGTTGTTGGTGGGTGGAAACTGCTTTTGGAAACCACTTAAGAGATTAGCAATCTGAGTCATAGTGGCCATCAAAGCGTCATTCGGAGACTGAGCAGTAGGTTGAGGACTAGGAGTTGAGGGTGATGAAAGAGCAGGTGCAGATGTGGTGTGAGCAACATAGGCCAGTGGATCAACAATACTTGTAGACTGCTCCTGTTTCTTGAGAGTCTTTTTGGCATGAGGCTCATAGGCTTTGAGATGAGTATAGATCTGAACATAAGGTGTGGTTGAGATATCCATGTTCTGTTTGACATTAGTCACATACTTACCCCAATAGGCCGGAAGGTTGTTGACAAACTTGGTGTTCATCTGATGAGTTGGAATGTTGAGCTGAGTAATCTTCATGTCATTCACAAGCTTGTGGAAACGCACAAAGTAGTCATGAATTGATTCGTTTCCAATAGCACGAAAGCGTTCGTACTCATCAAACAGATCTTCCTTCCTTTGTTGAATAGTCCTACCTGATCCTTGCATAAGCATCTCCACATTATCCCAAATCTCCTTTGCAGTGCTTGTTTGATTGAGGTTGTTGAAGATGTGTCTGGGAAGACCTTGACTAAGAATGATTTCAGCTTGAGTATCAGCCATCTCAAGTTTGTTTTCCTCTTCACTGAATTCAGAATCAAGTTTCTTCCTCGGTGCGGGCACAATAGTAGAATCAGTAGGTGGAGGATCAGTGATCATAGGGTGAGGGGTAGGGCCATTCTGGATAGATTTCCATATCAGCTTGCCATTGGGTTTGCCTCGAATGTACCTGTGTATACGAATCTTCCAAGAATCGTAGTCACTTTCAACCAACATAGGTGGACGAGTATCGGTACCCGCTGCATTTGTTTCTTCATTGGATCCCATTTTAATTTAAGTATGAATGAACGGATCGCAAGTGATTGTTGATTTGTTTGATTTGTGTTTATGTTTTTGTTGTTGTTTGATTATTTAGTTCGGTTCTCCAAGATTTTGCTTGTTCGATCCTCCTAGTTCTGTCCTCAAAGGAGTTTGGTTCGATCGGTTGTACCTTGAATGCCACTAGTTCGAGTCTTGAAGAATAAACTCGTTCGGTCTTTAAGGAGTTGAGCTTGTTCGATCCTTTTGTTTTCCACTCGTTCGATCGTCTAGTTCGATCCTTTTGTTTTCCACTCGTTCGATCGTCTTGTTCGATGCTTGAAGACTTGAACTCGTTCGATCGTATCTCGTTGAAGCTTGTTCGATCCTAGAAGGTGGACACTGGTTCGATTATCCTTGTTTTCCCCTCGTTCGGTCCAACCTTGAATTCCACTAGTTCGATCCTCCTAAGAATACACTCGTTCGGTGCGTGACGACTTGAACTCGTTCGATCCCCACTTCTTTTTTTTTACTTTTCGAACCAAAAAGAAAGAACAAAAGAAAATCACGAGATCGTTGATTGCTAACAAGATGGTTTGAGTGATATTAGATTAAACATAAACCATCTATGAATCAAGAATCAACAACAAACAAATAATCAAAACAAAAAAATCTAAAACCTCTTTTTTTCGAAATCAATAAAAACAAAAATATAACAACAACAAATCAAATCAATACATCAATCTTGTAGGCTCTTGATACCAATTGTAGGTTCCATGATCATTCATACGAATCCTTCACAATGAAAAACACCCGACTTCTCATTTTCTAAGATTTTTCTCTTTTTATGATTTTTCTTGATAATTAACTACCTAAATTTATTTGTGTTGACATAATGTATTATCAATGGCACAAAAGATTAAACATTAAAGAACTTTTGATTGAAAGAAAAAATTAGTGGCTACAAACCCTTAAGATGAAAATTAAAATGGAGAAGCTAACCTAATTTTGACTAAACTAGGTGTATTTATACTAACTAGGATTTGCCTTTGAGGGCTTTCTTTTTGGGCTTTTTACATCTTGGCCCGTATACATAATAAACATTAATTAACATTGTCTTTCGAGCTAGACTTTTGTCTTAAATCTTCGAGTGACCGAAGCTTCTTTGTTCGGGTCCATTTATGTGAACCTAACACTTTGGGGTGCATCACTTCAACTACATGGGGGAAGAGATATCTTGATACTTTTGAGTATGCATTATTTGAATTTTCAGGGGGAAGAGATGTGTGAAGAATTATTCAAGCATGAGAAGACACGTTGCTGATCCAGTTAATGTTTCCCTGAATGGTTAATCACTAAGCTTATTTTTAAAGAAGCAGTAATATTTAATGTGGTATTCTACTAATTCCGTTGTGCACTTAATTATTCTAAGCTTGTAAGAAAGCTTTAAAACTGCTCAAGGAGTGGATTGATGTTCGGGAGGGAAGCTATTGAAAGAAAATAAAAAAAAATAAAAAAAAATAAAAAAATTCTAAATGAAGAATATGTGGCATGAATTAGGGGGAAGTTGATTCAGAAGCTTCTCCTTAACCAGAAGTGTATGGGTTACCTAGTTTATGCCTATTACAGTATTTCTCCTACAAGGTACTACAAAGATGATTCATGTTGGAGTGCAGACTTGAAGTCAAAGGCCACAGAAGACATCATCAACAATGGAAGCTTCATGGAAGTTCTTGTTCTTAATCAATATGTACTTGTTAGGAAAATATTGTAAATATTCCGTATATCATCCCATGGGGGAAGATTGTTAGGATTTCATTTATGTGACGACATTTACAGAATTACCACAATTTATCATACCACCATACGCATGGACTAGAATAGATAATATAGTATACTTGTGTAACGTATGGTGGTATAAATACCCCTCCATGACTTCTATGGAGGGGTTGAGACTCTTGTATCATTTTTCTTCTTTATTCCTTTTACATATTTCTTTCTTTCACTACACTCTCACACTAAAAAAATAGCTATCTTGTGATTTGAGTCTCCCCGACCCCCGGACAATGATTCTTTAAAACTAACACTCTCGTTATCTCATGCCATGTGCTAGTCATATGAGGATAGGTTTGTCTTGTCACTTTTTATTTTCCCTTTTCATCTTCTACCTCTATTTTATTCTTGAATTTTATTTTTTATTAATACTTTAAAAATATCTTAAATCTTATAATCAAACAATAACTTAACAAGAACATGTTTTAGTTCATCATCTCAACCTCCTAAAACCATCAAATCCTCTTCCCTTCAAAAAATTAAAAACTTTTATAACACTAAGAGCAAATAACAATATAAATTACGTAATTCCCTTTACTTTTACTCTTTCTATGTCAAAAAACTAACTTTAACATGACTACCATATATTATTACACAAACATTTACACAACACGATCTCCTTTATTTATTATAGATCTGAATATATCATTTCACCATATACACAAACTCACCTCTCACTTTCTAAAACTACGTAGTCGGTATAAGTGCAACCGCAACTTCCGACGAATACGCTCCCGTAAAAAAAGTTTCAATTACAAGAGAAAATCTGGTGTAAAGGTTTCAATTAAGACCACTCAACTACAAGATCTGACCATCGTGCTCTTCCTAAAAATCTAAAAACCCCAACTCAAATCTACCTTAAAAATGCTTAGTCTACAATACCCATATCTCACAAAATTCATTTTCGTCACATTTTCATTAGCTCAAGCACAAACAACCATATATGAAACCCCTTGTATCTTGTTTTAACAGATTCTTGCAGTTGGGGTTTTATCTTTTTCAAGATCTATGAGGATCTCGTTTTGATCAAAACAAAAATGCAAACCTTGAAGATTTAATTATTTAAGTCTTGGGATGGAGCAAGGAGGTTTATACCATCCGTACATCTAGTTGAGGATCCACGACACCTATACTATTACTCTAGTATAATCCTTATGGTGGACTATAAATCATGCTACAACTTTGCTCTATCGATATGAACTAAGATCGGCGCTCACTAAAAAGAGCTACTCCTTACGGTATTCTGCCTTCAGAATCTACCCCTAAGAACTCGTGATTCGAATTATTCCTAGGACCACTAAGATCACTAAGACCACTAAGAACTTCCTATTGGAAGTATACCAAAACTCCAACTAGAACACCCAATGATCTAGGCTTGATCACAAAGATACAAGACTTCCCTTACAACCAAATTAAAAGATAAAAGATTGGTGAATCGGGTCCTAACCTAACCTAGAGACTCGATTCTAATAGAAAGAGTATCTCTTTACCTCAAGATGTCCCAAGTACATCAGACCGTCATCTCATCAAGCTTGAAAATTAAGTCCAATGCTTGATGGAAGCTCATCTTGCTCCTAAATCATCCGTTCAAATGAATAAAACCGCTTCTTCATGCGAAATCTGTAGTGGTCCCCACGACACTCAATATTGCATGGAAAATTCTGAGCAAGCTTTTGTTAACTATGCATCCTTGCGTATAGACGAACAAGTGGTACACTTTCAAACCCGAGCAAAACAATCTTGGTGACACCTATAATCCGTCATGGAAAAGTCACCCAAACCTTAGGTGGAGACAACCTTAAAATTCTCAAAACATTTTTCAAACCCACCTAAACGTTTTCAGCCCAACGGTTCGATCCCGAACCGATCCTTTAACAACAACCCTCAAAATTTTATCAATCAATCAAATCTTGAAGGGTTTCTGTCTAGCTTTATGGCATCTCAAGACACTAGATTGTCTACGTTTGAAGCCAATTTCAAACAACAACAAGGCGAGATGACCAATAAAATTGACATAGTTTTGAAGGCCATCAATGATTGAATAACAAGAGCACTCCCAAGTGATACGGTTAAGAAGCCGAAACTGAATGTTAACCCTACCTCTCCAGCTTTGTCTACTCGTTCTTACCCAACAAAAGACCCCCAATGCTCATCCCATATTTACGGTTCAATTAACGTTATCATAATGTGTTCTAAGCAATCGAATAAATCTCACAATGACCAACCTCAAGATCGTGACACGATTGCGGAAGAATGTAATACGTCAGAAGATGAAGGAAAGGAAGAGAAAAGCGACCCAGAAAACATCAACACCAACCCACCCTCACCACCTGATCCATCAATCTCATTCATCACAGAAAAAGTTTGTAAGCTCAATTCGTTCCTTGAATCATTAAACTTGGTTCCCCGATCATCTGACACAAAGTTTGTTTGCACAAAAGATAATGATGGAAACGTAATGTTTATTGAAATAATAAAAAGTTATGATGATTCTTCCAAAGAGGAACTAGGAGAGGATGAAAGTATAGTAACAAGAGGATTATGGGTAGAGTACTTTGACATATTTTCAACTAGGAGCCAACTAACATATCATAAGTACTTAATGCGTGGCCCAATTCCATCCTTGTTTTTGAGAAATCCTATCATTGTAGAAGGATGTCCGACAAACCTTAAAATACCATGCAACATTAAACATGTGTACGTGGAAAAAGCCTACATAGATCTTAATTCCCCTATAAATATCATGACCCGTATGCAATATAATTGGATCATGAGGAAACAACTTGAACCTAGGGAAGATCCTGAGGGCATTAAAGGAATAAGCAATTTCACAGGGAGAATTAAGGGAATGCATATCTTTGTAGGAAACTTCACTTATGTTTTAGATTTAATGATTGTTGAGGATATTAGTTTAATCATAGACCCTAGGCTGTCACAAGTAGTGCTAGGGAAACCTTTTGTAGAAGTATCCAGTATGACTCATGACTTATCACTAGGATAGTGAAGTTTACAGATGGAACCAATGAGATTGCATATAAGATGCCCCATAAAATAAAGCAATACAATTCACTATTGGATTTGGAAAAAGAGCACACGAAACCAGTCTTCTTTAGGAACGAGAAGGACAAGAGAAGAGGAGTATACTACGTAATGAACAAGATATTAAGGTTCTATAAGGAATGCTTAGAGCTTGGACCCAAATATTTGACTTGATTTAAAGACGAAGGAGGAGTCACTTAAGGACGTGAGACCCCGAGTCTAGCTAAAAGACTCTCTAATAAACAAAAGCGCTTGTTGGGAGGCAACCCAATTTCTTTAAATTTAAGGCATTTTAGGAATGTATTGTGTGTCTTGTGTCATATGATTGTGTTAGCTAATCTCAGGTTTCATGGAGTACTTTTGCAGGAAATAACTAATATGAATTGTGTGCAGAAATTTTTCCAAAAAAACGAATGTGAAATTTTCACAGTGTCTGGAGACGGCGTCAGGATTTTTCATGACGGCGTCACGTCTCTAGACTTGTGAAAATTCAAAATTTCTATTATTTTTGAAAAATTAATTTTGTATAATTTCCAAAATTTGTGATTTTCTTGAAAACCTGCAAAAAAACCTTGATTATATTAACACATTTGATGACATCAAATAACGTTTCATTTATAACATCATTTATCCTGAATAAATTATCCACTTTTATATAATTATTGCAAGAATCGTTACTTAATTGCTTAAATTTATAAATTACAGTAATTACGGAGTGATTTGTGAAGACATGCTAAAAGGCACACTTTTTTAAGCTTAAATGATGATATTTAAAGATTGCTTAATTCTAACGAGTACGCCGTATCCACAAAAGGAGATACGGCGTATCAGCGTCTGAACTTCACAAGAAAACGCGTATTCTCACTTCACAATACGGCGTATCCATGTTTCCCTATACGCCGTATCCAGCTGGATAACTATTCAGAGATTTGGTGAATAATCATATTTTGGGAAGTTATATCAGATTGATTATCAACTTAGCGCGTACTCCAAGGAAAACACCCCAACATGCCGTATTGACCTAGCTCAATACGGCGTATCTAATTTTTTTCAGACACTATAAATAGAAGGCTCAAAAACAAGTTTTCAGTGTGCAAAATCATATTCTCTATACCATACACATAAAAGACAATTTTCTAAAGAAAAGAAGAGCAACCATAGGTCAAGCATCGGTCATGATTCCATAGAAGACACCGTGTAATTCCTATACTCTTGTAATCATTTAATTTTTGGTATTGTTCGATAAAACGTTTAGTTTACCTTGGTTATTTGATCACGCTTGTATAATTACAATGGTTATGAGCTAATACCCTTAGGTATTAGCCATCTTAATGAAGGTTTAATGTCTGGTTTGTTTTAAAATCGATTTCTTAATTTATCGTTGAAAATTTAATTATGTTTATCACATGATATTTGTTTACGTGTTTGAATATGCGGCCTATCATTCAACTGGGTTTAGTTATGCCTAACAAGTGAACTAGATACTGGGATAGCTCTCCATATCGCGTTTTATATTACTGGACCAATAGGATCGCAAATAATATTCTATCTTTGTCTTTAAATTATGAGCTTAGTTGGACCGGTAGGTGACCCGTAATGTTTCAACAAGTATGTTCTTAATTAATTGATAAATACTTGAACAGTGAACTACCAGTATATAAAATACCGTCAAACGGTAAGTGGCTAAAGTCCCGATGGGCTAGAGTTTAACAAGATCACCATTGCTTTAATCCCTAGATAGATTATAATTAAACTAAAAGGATGTGCAATAATTTTATAAAAGTGGGTAAAACAGATGGGATAAATGATATAATAAAGTGACGTTATTTTATGTCATCAAATATCCCCCCACTTGAATCCTACTTGTCCTCAAGTAGACCTTAGAAAAAGTTTCAATTTATAAAAATATGTCCCAACCGAAGTTAAGGATTTTCTGTTTAAGCATCGTTTCGTCCTAATCACCTGTACATAACCAAACTCCTCACGAAATATGGAAATGAAACACTCAGATCACTCAACTAATCTAGGGTACAACATTTAAGTAGTACTCTCAATTGATCGGTCGTAATTAGTTTCGTATCATAGGCTTGGCAAGGACACACATCTCCATCGCTAAAGCTAAGGAGAAACAAGTCAAAAGATAATTTGGGTACTTATAAATAGGCTTGGGTTTAATCATTCTTTCAAGGATGAAGAATGATATAGGGTATGGAGCTTCTGACTTAAGGTCGTCATCAAACAAAGCAGCTGAGACATGCATACATGGCCGTAACGACGGAATAGACATCCATGATCGAACACATCCTCATTCGAGTAGATCCTAAGGTTAGTTATCAGGATAGAGAAGTAAAATGGTTGTTAAATAAAATATACAAAACAAATATATTAAGCCAACAAACAAGGTACAGTTGCTAGTAACTTTCCCCCGACCGTTCCATGATAAAGACTCAAACATATAGACAAACGCCTCGATCACAGAAATGACAAAGACAGCCTAAGTTGGCGTTCCCATAATGGTCAACTTCCCTTACATCCCGCTCTTCACATACTTTTACAGAATAAGTGGTGATATCAGCCACTTTTTACAAGACTTTACATTGTTGATTTTGTAATATATCAACGAATAATCGATCCTTCCAAGTAATTCCTTCGGTATAAAATTCTTTTGAACCCACTATATATTTTTTTTTTGAAACAATACATAATAAACCTCGGTTTGATTCCACCGTCTTCACTATCATAATTCGTCTGAATAATTTTTTTCTTGTAACACTTTTTCTTCGGACATGACTTATAATTGTGAAAGTAGCAAAACTTACGAGCTACATAATTTCCCATTGCATTATGCAATTTTCCGACCATTACAGAGATAGAAAAATTTCACTTTGACACGGGAAATACAAGACTTTACACGAAAGCAACTAGGAATATTGATTAAAATATGCTTAATCTACACGGTAGGCTAAGGTGAAAATGTGTAACGAAACATATAATATATTGTAGAGAAAGAAAGGAATGGCTCAACAGGTTGTTCTAGGAAATCTTACTCTAAAAATAAGAGTAAACAAAGGGTTACACGGGAGTTAATTAACCAGTGTAGTTTGTTAATTTACGACATGTGAGCTATTTGGTTTAATCTTATAAATTTATCAGTTGAACATGTTTCTCCATCTAAATCTATAGTATTAATCATTGCGGTCTCGAGTGATATACCAGGCCAAGTTCTAAAGTCCATTACATCACCGGCACACTCATAATTTTGTGGAATTTTGTAGACAGTTGGAAACGGAATAGGCTTAATTCTCACAATATGTATCAAGGGTTATAGTGCGCTAGGTAATGTAACTAGTGATTTTTACAAAAGTCAAGCTAAAAAAAATAATTTGGCCGTTTTTAAGTACTTTGTATGTTATTTTGTAAAAAAGAAGACAAGTACGTTCTAATTCTCCACCCCCCACTTAAATTATACAACGTCCTCATTGTATAGATAAAACAATATAATTATAAGGGTAAATAGAATTAGAATGGAAAACTCCCTGATATTTTGCTCGTGATAATTCTCCAAGATGAGTCCGTGAGCAAAAAGTGTGTTGACTAGGGCTTCAGAATGCCCGGATAAGTTCAGCACATATCTTTTTCAGATTATACCATATCATAGTTTCATCAAGGTCCTGCATAAGAGATTAGAAGACAAGTGCAAATTCTATCTTGCTACAATGGTACAAGAAAACGATTAAACACACAACTGAAGAAGGATCAATACGCGTATCCCAAACCCTAAGATACGCCATATGGTTCCTGTAGAAATAATTAAATTACTGGAAATTAAATATTTAAGTTTTAAAAACTGATAACGTCCAGACACGTCTATATACCGTATCCAGAGGGGTTCGATACGCCATATAGAGTGTCTGGGAAGACAGACTCGTGCAACAAACAATTAAAATGCGATAAACAATTAAAATGATTGGGTTGTCTCCTAGGAAGCACTTTTTTTTAGCTGGTCTTTAAGTTCGACCTTTTCCTTTGTTGTATCTACTTGGTACGTGTTATCGTCCATCTGCGATCTTTACTGTTAAAGAGTTCGTGGTAGATGCAAGACATGCTGTCAGGAGTTCTTTCTACAGTACTAATTTTATTTGGACCTACAATAACGAATTCTTCATCATTGCCTATCGAATGTCGTACGACTGTGAATTCTTCAGTTCTGCATAGTTTGTCTGGGTTGTCGATATCGCAGCAAGAGGGGATTGGTATCGAAGAATATTCCCTATTAATAACTTCGTAGACATCATTTGCATCCTGTGCGTGTAAATAGGGTTTATAAAATGTATCCGAACATGTCTTTTTGCATGGTTTCTTGTATTCGTCGAGGTCACCAATTGTTCCTTTAGTACGTTCGTTCACATAAAATTTCCATAGCCCATTTTTGGTATTTTTGTCAATTTCCAAATAGTTGTCGAATTTTGATGCCAACCAATACATAAATTCAAAGTAATCCGTACCGTTGTCTAGGTCATCAGGGATTTTTCTATTGCAAGTACGAGACAATGGGTTATATTTGTGAAAAAATTTATCGTTCACTTCACTCCAGGTAATGGTTGTTTCCACCATGTCTTGGCATCTCCACAGAGTGATTTCGAGAAGACGTGTATTCGAGAAGACGTGATTTCGAAAAGACGTGTTTTCGAGCACCTTTGCAATGTGATCGGTAATGTACCCTCCATCCATGCCATTGAAGGCGTTGTCCTGTAATATTTTCAAGAACTCATCACCGATTTTTAGCTCGGAATTTGTGTTCATCCGCGAGTTATTATGCTCTCTATTCCCATTCCTTGTGTCATCATAGCTTGGTGCCATCCTGAGTTGTAATAAGCGATCACCTCTTTCTAAAAAATGGAGAAAATTGTACAGACGATTGAATTGATATTGTATCAATTGACAGATACGCCGTATTCAATTGATGTGGATACACCGTATAGGTCTGTCAGTACGCCGTATAGAGTTTATTGAATACGATGTATTGTTTGGGGAACATATACGCCGTTTAGACTGTAAAACTCAATACGTTGTCCTGATCAGAAGGTTTGATACATTGTATCTAACTGGTGGATACGGCGTATCAGGTGATCAGTCAGAACAAAATACTTTTTAAAATAACAATTAAATGCTGGAATTTAAACACACAATGCAAATAAATACAAATAGAATTTAATTAATTAAATTACACTAAACTAAATTAATTAATGGTTAGAAATACTAATAAGAATAAGGTTTAATTAATTCATTCTTCGGCAACGACGCCAAAAACCTGATGTGCTGTCATGTAGGGTCAATTATTTGATTATCAAGTTTTAAATTTATATTTAGCTTACAAACCTAAAACAACACTTTAACGAGCAGTGTAACCGGTCAAGATGGAGTTCGCGGTAAGTAGGGTGTCGAACACTAAGAATGAAACATTAATCCTATATGCTATGTACGTTGTCTAATGATATGGGGGAGGGGGTTTCAGCCTGAGAGACTGGCACAGGTTTGGTGGAAACAAATATCAATTCAATACACAATAAATATAAAAGAATAAAATTTGAAGATAGAAAAGCAATACAAGCCAAATGATAGAAAACTATATTAGCCATATTAATTACGGTTCATTGTTGGTTTGTTTGTTTTAGTGCAATGATTTACTTATCTCGAGGTGACATATCATTCTTAAGACTTAGGCGGGTCATCATCCTAAGACCTAGACACGATTAATCCTGTCATAATTATACGCATCCGCATAAAGCATCATTTAGTTAAATTATAATCTATCTTAGGGAATTAAAACAGTGGTGATCTTGTTAAAACCCTATCCCAATGGGACTTTACCCACTTATTATTTGACAGTGTTTTATATACTGGTAGTCCACTATTCAAATCTTTATCAGTTACTTAAGAGCATCATTGTTGAAACATAAACGGGTCACCTACCGGTCCAACTAAGCTCATAATACAAAGAAAAAGACAGAACATTATTTGTGATCCTATTGGTCCAGTAATATAAAGCATGATATGGAGAGCTATCCCAGTATCTAGATTACTTTTTAGGTATCACTAGACACAGTTGAATGATAGTTCGCATATTCAAACATATAAACAAGTATGAGGTGATAAACATAATAAAACAATCAACAATTAAATAAGAAATCAATTTTAAAACAAAACAAACCAAACATTAAACTTTAATTAAGATGGCTAATACCCGAGGGTATTTGTTAGATATTAGAAAAAGACTCGGTCACCCCGTGTATTTTACTGTTTATTATAGCTCGTAGTTTAATAGTTAAT
>BQNB010185611.1:0-12202 GCA_026074375.1 Tanacetum coccineum
TGTATCTACTATTAATTAAATCACATGTTAACTAATAGATCTAATGTTTTCAATCACTTCTCATTTTAACAATTTTAAGCTACTACACTACAATAACCATCCCCTATATATATATATATATATAGGGAAGGGATCAAGTGAGAAGAAAAACTAAAATAAGAAGAATAAGAAGGATTTCTAGCCACACATTTTAAATAGGAGGGAGAAATTTAAAGGGAGATGCATTCATTTTTGTAGGTGCATCTGAAATGTATGGTTGTGGTTTCTTCTCATCATTCTCATTTTAAATATTCTTCTCATTTGATCATAACTCTCTCTCTCTATATATATATATATATATATATATATAACACATGTCTTAGATGAGACTTGAACCTAATTCTCCCAGTCACACCATATGAGGTATCGTAAGCTAGGCTACTAAACCTTTGGTATTCTCCGGTCATTCTATTAATCAACTTAAACGCAACTGAGCGATTTTTTATTATTTCTTTGGTAGAAACCAAGTGTACTAAACATGTGTTTCATCTGAATGAATAAAAAGTAAACACGAAGAGCTATAAACGAAAGATAAGAAATCAAATAATTACTAAAACTATACATTGAGCTCCTCTATAGTAATTTGTTCATGTTTTTGTGCGTTAACCACGGAGCAATAGATTCATGAATAAGTCGTTCCATGAATCTATTGGGCCGGGCAAGCACCAATGCAAACAATCATTTTGCACTTTCGCATTTCCATCATTCCCATCAAACGGATGGAACACACGGTAGGGGCCAGGATGACCATCAGGTCTCAATAACGATAAACGGGTCGTATCAAACAATCTCAAAGCCGACTCATGCATACCCTTTTTAGCATTCTCATATTCCTCCAACTCGATATCTCTCATTAACATATCAATATCCCTCATATCAATCTCTCCATTTTTAAATGGAACCGTCCTGTTACAATATCCTCCAGTGTTCCATTCACCATTCTCAAAATGATCGGGTGTTGTTGTCCTTAAAAACGCGTATGATTCATGGTTGGATTTACTGATAAAATTTAGAACTGTACGGATTGCCTTCCGATATGCATGATAAAAAGAAACCTCTGATATATTCGCTTTGTTACAGTTATGACACCCGATTATAGTGTTGTTTTCGTAGTATATTGAGTTTTTCAAGAACCATTTTCCACCTCCAATCATTATAAAATTGAAGTTACTAAATTCATTGACCCAAACTGGGTCGAGCTCATCAAGATGGAGCTGTACTGCACCTGAGGAATGCCCGTCATTGTCCTCGAATATCTTTGCTTTTGTGAGAAAAGGTGACCAAATAACTGAAAGCGTGAAATTATGTGACTTAAAGACCCATCTTTTGCTTTTGTACTCCTCATCGTGGTACACCTCGACTGGTTCTTCAACCTAAAATTAGCACATTATAAGAAAAAAGGACCCGTGCGTGCATTAATAGGGGTGTTTTATGTTTAGATGTGCTCATGTGCAGTGCGTGATAAAACTGAGTACATATGCTATTACCGACTCTAGATAATTAGTTTTAATATATGAAATACAGCAGTTTGCTCACTATCATTTCCATACTTAGATATTATCGATACTGTTTTTAGCAATGATGGTATGCCTAAAAATGAGGCTTCTCTTAGATAATCAGTTTTGTAGCAATAGTAACTAACTATATATTCAACCAAAATAAGTAGATAATGAGAATCAGTAACACTATATCCGAACTCAAAAAACTAACTTTTACTACTCCCAGTTGCATTAGTTAAGTAATCAATTTATAGTGCGCATCCACACACCCCTTAAGTGTCAAAAACAACGGTTTTCAACAAAATGGACACACAAAAGAATATGATCAAGAGATGTGTACCTGAGAAAGAATGCAGAACAACGATTGCACGTGATTACGTGAGATTGAATCGCCAATGAACACCATTGCTTTATTCCTCATGAAATGAAGAAACATTTTAGGGTCAAATGCGGGTAGCTCACATTCGAAAGGACTCCAACGCCAATAGATGTAATCTGAATCAAGCCGGCCATTCATCATACAGTTTTGATGTTGTTCAATGCTATTGCAGGTGCGGTTGGTGTACCATGGACCTGTCGGATCACTTACCCATTCTCCAGTAAAAATATCACAATCCGTTGAACCTAAAACGTCAAAAAAAGTATCTATAATGACTTGTATATCAATAGACTTCATACATTGTTACCTATGTATTTTCTGATGAAAAATTTTTGCATACATGACTCAATTGTAACAATTATTACAGTATTATTTTGAGCAATAAATGAGTAATATTATGGCCCCTTTAAATCATTACAGATTCAATAAATTTCCTATCCACTTTTTGGGCAAATTCCCCTTCATACTACCAAAAAATGAGATTAGACACCAAACTTCTCGCTCCATATGTCGGCAGATAAAAATGGGCTGACTACCGGGGCAGCTTGTCCCTCCCAAAACCCCCGGCGTGGGGCATAAAAGACTTCACTCTATCTGATCTGTCTTCTTTTGGAAGTAGTGACCCCAAGGAGGCCTACCAATTGGCCTATTCAGCTCATCTTCCCTTACTTACGCTATTTTAATTTGACTTGGATGAACAGATCCCTCCTCAAGCAGTCGTGAGATCTTATATACAATACCACTGCACCAGACAGGCCTTGGCTTCAAGCGAGCTCACCCTATGGACCCTGGTGAACTAGATTTCTTGCTATTGGGACCTTGCTTAGAAGGTCAACCCGATTGCTTTTGTCATAAAAATATTCTATAACATAAACATTAGCAAACTTTAACCCAAAATTGATTTCCTTACATATTAAAAAAAACAGGTTTCAAACATATCATGATAGCTGAACTAAATCTCAAACTATCAGTATTTCATCACATAAAAAACACATTTAATGTAATCATTTCCAGCATAAAAAATTCATCAAAAAAAAACTACGTCTTTATAACAAAAAGCTTTTCAAATCAACCCGGCCAGCAATGTTAATTAGTTATGACACATAAAAAATAGTACTCGTTTTTTTTAAACATATTTAACCCTTTTGTTTTTCGACCTCTATGTATTTTTGAACGATGGAGGGGGCAATTCTAAGTTTCTAACCCGGTAACAAACGGCTAAAATCCAGTGAAAATGTTTTATATATCATCACCTCTAGACAAGAATGACAAAAAGAACAAATGTGTTATTTGTGAGTAGTAAAGTGCTATTTTTGTCACTTATGACAACCAAGCTCACTTTTATATACAATTGGGAATTTGGGATCATAATAAGGTGCAAACTCAACTACGTCTTCATACCACATTATTCAACTATGTGCATCAACATGCACATATGATTGATAACCAATATTTGATCATGCATGCATGTAAGTGATAACTACAATACCTTCGTAAATTCCGGTGTTATTCACAGGAAACGGATCTGGGAGTGTCTGATCAGCCGTCACTGGCTGCATTGAGGACCGCGGCTTGCGGTCATCATCACGAACAACTATAACTGGAGTTGTGAAATAGAAGCGATATGTAAAGCCTAGTAATATCAAACAAGCAACTATTTTTACAAAAAGTTGACTCTTCTTTTGAATTAATGTAATTTGAGTGTTGTTTGTATTAAATTTCATTCTTTTCATATGGTTTTAAAGGAATTGATGATGTTTTTTTGTTGAGCTAAGAAGGTTTTTTCTCTCTAGAATAAGGGAAGAGAGAGATAGAGGGTTTGGGGTGGGTTGATGGTTGCATTCAAGTAAGGTGGCTTAAATTTGATTGAAATGAAAGGGGAGCTTAAACTAATAATTCATGCATTGCAAGTTACACTTTGTGCATGTGTGGTTCTACATTGTGCTCTGGTGGTTTAGTAGTTAAGTTGTTGAGTATTAAATAAGCTGTGCATGTGTTCTTTATGGTTGGCATACTTAAATGACATGCTTAAATTTAGATTTAGTTCAATCGATAAAAAAAAAAAAAAAAAAAAAAAAAAAGAAAAAAAAAAAAAAAAAAAATAAAAAAAAAAACAAAAAAAAAAAAACTCAAAAAAAAAAAGAAAAAAAAAAAAAAAAACAAAAAAAAAAAAAAAAAAAAAAAAAAAAAAAAAAAAAAAAAAAGAAAAAAAAAAAAAAAAAATAAAAAAAACAAAAAAAAAAAAAAAAAAAAAAAAAAAAAAAAAAAACAAATAAAAAAAAAAAATAAAAAAAAAAAAAAAAAAAAAAAAAAAAAAAAAAAAAACAAAAAACAAAAAAAAAAAATCAAAAAAAAAAAAAAAAAAAAAAAAAAAAATGAAAAAAAAAAAAAAAAAAAAAATGAAAATAAAAAAAAAAAAAAAAAAAAAAAAAAAAAACAAAAAAAAAAAAAAAAAAAAAAAAAAAAACAAAACAAAAAATAAAAAAAAAAAAAAAAAAAAACAAAAAAAAAAATAAAAAAAAAAAAAAAAAAAAAAAAAAAAAAAAAAAGCGATATGTAAAGCCTAGTAATATCAAACAAGCAACTATTTTTACAAAAAGTTGACTCTTCTTTTGAATTAATGTAATTTGAGTGTTGTTTGTATTAAATTTCATTCTTTTCATATGGTTTTAAAGGAATTGATGATGTTTTTTTGTTGAGCTAAGAAGGTTTTTTCTCTCTAGAATAAGGGAAGAGAGAGATAGAGGGTTTGGGGTGGGTTGATGGTTGCATTTTTCCAAGTAAGGTGGCTTTAAATTTGATTTGAAATGGAAAAGGGGGAGATTAAACTAAAATTCATGCATTTGACAAGTACTTCACTTTTTGCATGTTTTTGGGGTTTTTTGGTTTCTACATTGTGCTCTGGTGGTTTAGTAGTTAAGTTGTTGAGTATTAAATAAGCTGTGCATGTGTTCTTTATGGTTGGCATACTTAAATGACATGCTTAAATTTAGATTTAGTTCAATCGAATTAACAGATAAGATGTGCATTTTCTCTCTACATTATTGTATAGTTTTTCGTTTGTATATATATATGTGTTATTTGTGTTATGTGCTCCTTATGAACTCGACCATTTTTCTTGTTTTAATTATAGAAAGTGACTTTTGCACTATTAAAGATTGATTTCACTCTATAAAATAGTATGTTTAATTTGTTTCTTGTATTTGTACCCTTTATGAACTCGACCTAGATCATGTTGGAAATTTAGTGTAATTGTGAAAATCGGGTCATATTTGAAAATTGGTTTGGAGGTACGGAGTGTATACCTATCAAGTCATTGAACCTCCGTGGCTCGTTTAGTGGTTTGCTAATGTTGATGTTCATCAAGGAATAACTCATCAGAAGGGTGATTCCTTCAAGGAGTTATCACATCAGTGAGCTTTACTTGTCAGCGAGTGGTATTACATCAGCGACTGACCTCATCAGTAGGTACGCTCTTCAGTGACCATGCTGATAAGTGTTCGTGTTGATGAATGTTTGACTCGTATCAAAGTCATTTGTAACCACTTTGACCTATTAATGGGCGGTTTCAAGATTGGCTTAATAATGCATTATTGGAGGAGGTTATGAGATTAATTAGCCGATTAATGCTCATAACTCCTTTTGATCAGGAGTTACAAACTCTTTTGATTAAAAGTTTTCATCCTTATAAATTAAGATGAACACTTGCATGAATATATACACCAAGACAAAAACACTTGAAAGAAAAGGGTTCTTCGATTTGTGCCTAAATCAAGAACATAACATTTGATCTTATTCTAAAGAGATATTTGTGATACCTAAGCATTAGGGTCGAATAGTTTCTTTTAAAAAGTAATTACACAATTCCATTTAATATCCAATTATCATTGATTATCCATACCCTGAGCTACTTACCACCAACAAATCGATTCTGCATTTATAATCCGTGTGTTTGTACCCTTTCAACAACGGAGCATCTAGTGAGTTCAAGTTAGTAAGCTATGTGGCCATCATAGAAATTATTACTGTATTTGTATGTTGTTTTCTTTCTCTAATTTTAATTTTTGATTTTAAGTTGATTAAAATCTGACAAAATTAAACAAACAAGAAGTACACCATACTAACAATCGTAATTTTATACTTTGCTAGCATGGGATCCGCGTAAAGCAGCGAATATATTAAATTTACAATTTTCATCGTATTTTGATTTTTAAACGATAATATATAATGATAGACATTGACATTTGGAGGTTAACCGGTTTAATAAATTTAAAAGAATATATATCTGTTTAAATTACCGTAAAGTATATTAACACAAATATAGATACTCATAAATATATTTATTTGAACTTAAAGCAAATTGAATGTTTATGATAAAACGAGGCGTTCATACTCGTGGGTTGCATCGGGCTTGTTTTTTGGTCAAAATTGAACTTTTACTTATGTGAAGCATCGTATAACTTCATGCATGTACGTTGCTCATAGGGTGTGCGTAAGCGTTTAGGGCGTATTCGGGTTTTGCTCAATGCGGTTTCTTTCAAAGTCTGGTCAGGGTCAAAAGTTACATTCCCGAGCGCGATCCTATTTGATTTCGGGTTTCTCTAGTTCAGGAATTTAGGTATCGGTCAATTTGACTATCGGTAGGATGTTTAAAAAAACCCGTGAGTTTAACTGTCTTAACTAACCATAGTTAAATCAAAACTTAGAGGTTTTAATAAGTTCTAAACTTTGGTTTTAAACTACCATTGTGTTGTGGGTTGCTTCAAGTCTTGATCTTGATACATTTTTAATGAGCATTAATCCATGTAGTTTAAGTTGCAAATTTTCAAATATAGCAAGTTTAGTATTGATTTTTAGATCACATATTCAAGTATTCTATAATTAATCAATGTTAACAACATCATATCACATACTCAAGTATTCTAGAAAGGCTAACATCATTCTAACCATGGTCGTTAAGTCTAGTCGAAAGTGAATTGCAAAGTATTATTGTTTACGAAGGAATGTTATATGTACCGAATTAGATTTTCGAAGAGTTGAATCATGTGGTGCTTCTCATCATATACATCCAACTGATGGTACCTGCCATTATATTAAAATAACATAATCACTTATTTACAATAATAAATTAACAAAGAAATTAAAGAAAGTTTATTAGTTTATTATGTTTCAATAAATATACCTTTTTTCTGAATGTAGCAATTTCAGAGGTAGCTCTGCGTTGATAAAAAAGGTGCTTCCAAAAAAGGATTATTCACAAATGCAACCCTTAAAAATAAACTATGATATGTTAATTGATTGAGAATTCCACTTTAGCATAAATGGAAAATATTTTTAACTTAGAAGTTATACTACCTAAACACTATTTCACTTTAGCTAATGGTTATATATGAACCACATTACCAATTGACTCCCGGCTGTCTGCATACTGGTTGCCCAACTGTTGGAAGAAATCCAACAAACCGGTTTTGAGAGCGGAACCACGAAATCAAGAACTACCCCCAACAAGACATCGGCAAAGGGTTATGATCCCTTAATGCTGAGTGGCACCACCACACACACGGGATATTTACACTTAAACGTTTATTAAACGAGAGCAAGAAAAGAAGGTACAAATAAACCTCACCCCCTCATCTCTATTTATAGAGAATGAGAGGGGAGAAACCTAATCATTGTTGAACAAGGAATCTACAATTAAGGAGGTCAGGAAATTTCCTAATACATGACTAACCTCCTTAAGTTAGAGCTAAACTACAACTAACCCCCTAAACTTATATCCTAACTATTACACACTAATATTCTAACAATTTTCACCTTAGTGATAATAGTTAGTCTTCTCCGATACGCAGCAGCTTCAACCAGTGTTGGATCCTTAGACTGGGGACCACCTTCGTCAAGGCACAAGTAGCAATACCCGCTACTAACCTTAGCTCAAATCCTGACTCTGCAGAGAGTCCCTTTAGCCATGTATCTTCCTTCAATTTTCTAGTAAGTGTCATATACTCATGTCCCCTTACTCTTCTTTTCTTCATCATGATTCCTTGACAGACCACCCTATAACGACAGCGTAGAGTGTCCACCCAACAATATCTGAACCGACATCCCGTTGGAAAACCTGAATCATGACACCCTCAGAGTATTACCACTTTGAGTCCTGAAGATCTCCATACCGAGTATAATTTCTTTTACTTCATCCAGCAAACCCTTGGTAACCCAGATCTCAGCCTTGCTTTCTCAAGTAAACCCCATATAATCTATATAGAGGAATAGATATATGAACATACCAGGTGCATACTTCCAATAATATATGTTAATGTCGTCACTGCTTCGCCTGAAACCATTGCTTAGCATACACATACTAGACCGAGTATCCATGTCTTCTTTTATTATAGATATCCACTTGGAAATTACCTCACAAGCAACTGCATCCCTGAAAGTCAATGACTCATGTGCATATTCTTCTATCACTGCAGCAACTCCTAAAGCAGCCATATTATTGTCACCTCTGATACCAATTATAGGATATTAGGAGTAAATTATAAACATATGTTAGGGGGTTAAGTGTACATTGTAATTTAGATTAGGAATAGACTATAACTAGGATTATTTAAACTTTCCTTGCAAGGCAAGGAGTTTCCTAATCGACTTAGGATAGGTTTCCACCCCCTCATCTCTATAAATAGAGATGAGGGAGGATGCTAGTCATTCATTCTTCTTCCTAAAATTGTAAGCTTTATTAGGTTTTTAATAAATGGGTGTTTGAGGGTATATCGTGTGCATATTCTTGTCGGTCGTGTTTGCTACTTGTGCTTGATACAACTCGCGATCTAGCGTTCCGCGATCGAACTTCGGGTTTGTTGTCGTAATTGTCCAACAAGTGGTATCAAGAGCCATAGGTTTATTGTGGTCATCGAAGTTCGAGTGCTAGATCGAGGTTTTGAGTCGTTTGAGGTATCGAGATATGGTTTTGGGTTTTGAAACGGATGTCGCAGTAGCGATCGAGAGGTTGAAGGTTTCTGGTATTAAATCCCCACGTGAAGAAGCAAATAAAAAGTCACATGTTGTTTTTTTATGTGTCACGTAAAGGTTTTTTACTACAAAAAGTGGCAAGGTTTTTTTTGTGGTTTGTATCCTATATAAATCAACATTTGGTTGTCATTGTTGAATTAACAAGGATCAAAAGGAAGGACTTTTGTTGTTATATTATTTTTCTTGTGGTTCAAGTTTGATCATGGTTCGCTTAGGGTTTAAGCTTACGATCAGGTCTGCTTGTTCTAAATCTAGGGTTTAGGGTTATACTAATTAATTCGATTTGCAATAAGGGTTTTTTAGCAACAACGGGTATATAGCACACGGATTGTGAGGCTTGTCCGTATAGTTGGTTAAGAAATAACTTGACAAGGTTTTTAGCAAGGTAAAAGAAGAATGGCTAGTTCTATAACTAGGTTTAACATCAAAAAATTCGATGGGAAGAACGACTTTGGGTTATGGCAAATAAAGATGCGAGCTTTAATGGTACAGCAGGGATGTGATGCTGCATTAGAGACATTACCCGTAGACATGGAAGCAGGTGAAAATGCTGCTTTGATGAAGAAGGCATACAGTACCTTGATTCTATGCTTGGGAGACCGGGTTTTACGGGAAGTTACCAAGGAAACAACCGCTGCAGGAATTTGGACGAAGTTGACTAGTCTGTATATGACTAAGTCCTTAGCAAATAGATTGTATCTGAAGAATAAGTTATACACGTACTATATGAGTCCAGGTACGAAACAGGGTGATCATATAGATGAGTTTAATAAGTTGATACTTGACTTTACGAATATTGATATTGAGATTGAGGATGAGGATCAGGCACTTATGTTACTTACGTCGTTGCCATCGTCTTATGAAAACTTTGTGGAGACATTGTTGTATAGGAGGGAATCCTTGACAATGGAGGATGTTTGGCGACTCTGAATTCAAGGGAGTTAAAGAAAAGAACTGAAGGCACAAAGGAAGAAACTAGTGACGGGTTATATGTAAGAGGAATGTCAGATCATTCAGGTAAAGCTCATTATGGTGGAAGTTCGCAGTTTAAGTCAAGGGGTGGAATTGGTAAACTCAAGTGCTTCATATGTCATTCAGAGGGTTATCTAAAGAGAGACTGTCCAATGAAGAAGTCAAGTGGGTTCGTCAAGAAGGGTAAGCGTGATTAGGATTCTGATTCTTCTGATGACGAGGGTAATGCCTACTTTGGAGAAGCCCTAGTGGTAGTCGGGAATGATGAGATGACTGAATTGGTAATGGATTCATGTAGGTCATATCATATGACACATAGGAGGGATTTCTTGTATTACTTTAAGGTTGTTGATGGTGGTTCGTTTCAGTTAGACGATAACAGGACATGTACTATCAAAGGGATAGGGAAAGTAGAGATACAGTTGCATGACGGATCAAGCTTTATACTGGAAGATGTCAGGTATGTTCTAAGATTAAGAAGAAGTTTGATTTCATTGGGTACTCTTGAAAAAGAGGGCTATACTGTGAAGATGCAGATGGGTAGAATCAAGGTGCTCAAAGGTTGTCTGGTTATGATGACTGGGATCAGGAAAAATAACTGTGTGTATACTTTGGAAGCAAAAGTGACGACTTTTGGTGTACAAAAGCATAGAGGTTCAAAACAAGTTGGATTAAAACAACTTGGTTCTAAACAAGTTGGGTTCAAACAACTTGGTCACAAACAAGTTGGGTTCAAACAACTTGGTCCTGGTGTTGAAACAAGAGTCCATGGAGTACATGTTGAAAAACGTGTTTGGTTTGAGGTGGAACTACATGGAGCTCAAGGGGATCGTAAAGCTGAGGTTTTTTAGGTTAGTAACGATGATGCTACACTGGCTCAAAGACGGTTGGAGGACAAGAAACTTCAAAAAAAAGACAAACACGAACTGCTTGGTAAAGGAGCAGAAAAAGGTACACCTTGGCATAAAGGTGGGGGAAAACATTACGGTAACCGGAGTACCTGGTCAAGAGGGTGCAGAGGGTAATGTTGCTGAAAAGAAGAAAGTGAATGAGTCTATGGAAGCTAATTGATAAGTGCTTAATTACACATATCTTTTACCTCTAAAAACGAGCTTAAATGACCAAAAACAGACAAAAACTGCCAAATATATGTTTGTTTTGCATTTGTATTGTGCAGGAAGTGGATATCACATAAAAAGACAAAAACCAAGCCAAAATACAAAACCTGAGCATAGGAATGGAAAAAGACTGTGCAAAAACAAGGCCAAAGTCCAAAAGATGCAAATCAGAGTCAATCTAAAGAATCCAGCAGTCAAACCGAGCAGAACTGAAGAATACTATGAATGCAATCTATACCATCTGATGGCCGGGAAAGCCCAATAGTAGTAACATGAAGACTGTGGAAAACCAAATGGCCCTCATCAATTACAACACCCATTTGTTTGCAATTGACAAAGACGGTGAAGACTTTGAAGGCCCGATTCCTAGCCCTGAACAAGCCAATCTCGCCATTGTACACACAAACCCACTCCATAACATTATAGGTATTGAAAAGCCCAATAACCAAACCTGTACCTTATTGGGCCCAAACCCAAACCCAGTGGGCCCAATACAAGCCCAAAAGCCCAACACAAAACCCAAGCCCAACAAAAGCCCAAAATCCTTTTTTATAAAACTTTAGGGGCTAAAGTTGTCATTTTTAAAAGTTTTTTATTAGAGAAAAATGGTAAAATAAAGGGAAGGACTAAAACTGCCAAATGGCATTTCTTTTATTAGTTATAAACAGCAGGGACCAAATTTGCAATTTGCCAAAACTCTTTTTAATTCTTTTAGTTATAAAACGACAAGGACTTAAGCTGTCACTTTTGAAACTTGGTTTAATAACTAAAATTCGGCTTAAGTGAAATAAAAAGAGAGAAAGAGTTGAGGGACTAGTGTTGCCTCTTCCCCAAAGCTTTCTTTTAAACCCTGCAACCACACCATCGTACCCGCCAAAACCATACCAGCCATTTCCCACGGTTTTTCTACCCAAACCACCTCCCAAGTACTCTCCCAGCTCACCCCTCACCTTTCCCCACAACCCATCACCCCTATAACCCTTTCCCTGTTAACAAAACACACAACCCGATCCCCATCAATGGTTGAGATCATAAGAAGGCAAACAAAGGGCTGGGATTACCTTGGGAAGCTTCCTACTCTCACAACCAGCTTATCCCAAGAGCTACAAGTCTTTGAAGACTTGTATAAAAGGAAAGAGAACAAGCCAAAGAAAAAAAATCTTGTT
>BQNB010185612.1:0-12202 GCA_026074375.1 Tanacetum coccineum
ATTGGTTTATAAAGATGCCTTTGGGACTTTGTGAAATCGGTAGTCCTAGAAAAAATGATATTTTGCCCATCATCGACATCTTAAACTTTGAACACATTATTTTTGAAAATTGGTGACATAGTTCATGTGTAGTAGATGCAAAGATAATATCATCAACATAGATTTGTAGCAAGAGAATATCTTTGCCTTGTCTTCTGATGAACAATGTGGGATCTACGGTTCCTTTAGAGAATTCCAAGAGAGTAGAAACTTTAACAAAAGATCGTACCACACGCGAGGAGCTTATTTAAACCCATAGAGAACCTTATTAAGCTTGTACACATGATTCGGATTGTCTTGATCCACAAACCTATCCGGTTGGCTGACATAAACTTCGTCGTGCAGAATGTCGTTCAAGAATGTCGTCTTAACATCCATTTGGTAGACGATCATATACATGTGAGCAGCATATGCGAGGAAAATTCGAGTTGCATCAAGTCTAGCCACTAGAGTAAAGGATTCCTCAAACTTAATTCCCTCTTCTTGACGGTAACCACGAGCAACCAGACGAGCCTTGTTCTTTAGAATTCCTCCTAATTCATCAAGTTTCACCTTGTAGATCCATTTTAAAGTAGGAATGAGTTCCCAGACTTCAAGACATTCAAATTCATTTGGCTCCTCTTACATTACTTCAATCCAACATGCTTGAGTTAATGCGTCTTTATAGTTCTTTGGTTCAACTGATGTGAGAAAGGCATCATAGTAACAAAATAAGGCTTGTTCATAGAGTTGGAGTCTTGTGGAAACAGGTCTTTCGAGTTCACCGATGATGTTGTCTAAAGGATGATCCTTGTTCCATTTAGTAACATGTTTGGAGTAAGAAGCAGCAGTTTGCATAATAGTGGGAATAACATCCGTAGAAGAAGATGCTTCAGAATTATTTTCTAGAATTTGAATGCCAAAAAATGGATCGTTATTCATGTGTGCAATATCTAAGTCATGATTTTCTTCTTCAACATCATTAGGAATGACAGGAGATTGAGTTTTGAGTGTTGTTTGTGATTTACTAGGTGATGGTGCATCTTGGTCAACAGTTGTTGAGGAAGGTAAACCGGTTGATGCAGCGGGTTCTGGAGCAACTACTTCAACAATTTGAGCAATAACTTCAGGGGCTGGGCGATCAACACTTGATGGAGGGTTGAGTAATTCATCAAACAGTGGTTGAAACAAAATATCCCAATCAGTTCTTGAAGGTGGTACAAATGGTGTAAAAGGAGGAGGGTTTGGCACGAGTCCTGAACTATTGTTACAGGAGTCATTTCATGTAGTGCGGGTCCTGAACTGCTGTGTTCAGAAGCCATTGCTGTCAGCTCATCAAAATCTACATGAATTGTTTTGATGATTCGTCTGGTACGTTGGTTGTAAATTCGAAATGCTTTCTTTGTGGGTGCATAGCCAATGAAAATACCAATATCATCTTTCGGTTGTAACTTTCCCAAATTCTCGCTATCATTTGTCAGATAACAAAGTGCACTAAATACATAGAAGAATGATAAGTCAGGAAGTTTTTCATGTAAAATCTCATATGGTGTTTTGTCATGATGAAGACGTATGATGGAACAATTTTGGGTGTAACAGGCAGTAGCAACTACTTCTGCCCATAATAATAACGAAACTTTTGCATAAATCAACATTGTGCGGGCAGCTTCAATTAGAGTATGATTACATCTTTCAACGACACCATTTTGCTGTAGAGAGCGAGCAACAGATGTTTCAGGAGAGATGCCAACCTTCTCATAATATTCACGCAAAGTTTTATTAACAAATTCAGTTCCATTATCTGTTCTGATTCACAGGTACTTTAAGCCGCCTTGGATCATTTGTGAACTTGATTTATGTATGTTGATCCCAGTTAACTTCTAATGATTGAATTTCCTTAAGTTGTTTAAGGTTTAGTTATGCTGTTAAATTCTACACAACTTTAGTTAGAAACTTTATTTGTTAATACTAAAGATTATGCGAATCTATATCCTATAATATAAGAGAATTCTTCAATGAATAAACACAAAACTATATTAATTCAACAATACAAAGCTCTAATATTATTATGACAAAATAATATGGATACTTCTCTTAGTATTTGGGTTTCCAAACCTTGAAGCATATGAAAATTAATACGGTTTAGATACTTAGATTGTGATTATAAACTATATGCTCTAGGACTCATTTTATTACACCAAGGAGTTAGTTGATTTATAATTATTATTACTAAAACTTAGATTATTCTCAAAGATCTTTCTATAATTATCAACCTTATTCATAAGTAATCTTGATCTTCAAGCAATCTTCTATCTTTTCAGCACTTGTAATCTTTCTAGCAGTTGCTTAATTTGTACCATCCGCATTAAACTTTACAGCTAGTAGTAAATTAGATCCAGCAGCATGAACTGTGTACATGCAGTAGTAACTACTTAGAATATTTTCTTCAATCTTCACCAGCTTATTAGTACTAACTTTACATAGCAGTTACTAACTCTATATAACCGTAGTAAATAGTAGTATTAATATACAATAGCAGTACTAAGTTACACTAGCAATAGTAAACTATGAGCTAGCAGTACTAACTTACTTAGTATATTTTTTCATTAGCAGTTGATTGAGACGCACTAACTTTAGCTTAGCTAGCAGATAACACAACTTAGCAGTAGTAACTTTAAGATCATCATGAGTCTTTTAATCCCAATAATCCTCCCTTAACTTGATATTCTCTTCAAATCTTAAGTTTCTTCATTAAAGCTGTATTAATCACGAGGATGCTTCCAAACACTTCATTGATTCTTGAGTTGTTTTGTGAGAAGTTTAAGAAGCTGATATACCATTTCACTGAATTGATCACATTAAAGCTTCTTGTTTAACATATCAGTAATTGTAGCAGGTGTAAGGGGATATCTCTTTTGTACCAGCATATGAATGTGCATATGTTACATCCTTAAAGAATGAACTCCACATGAGTCATATATTTTTCAATCCAACACTTTATAATCCTATTGATTCCTTCATACTTGATCTTCAACATGTGGATCAAACATTGTCTTTAGATCACCCCATAACACTCTCTCATAGCCCTCCTCCGGCCTTGTTGACCCATGCTTAGCTTTTACCAATTTCAAAAAGGGTTTCTAAATCTTCCCTGTCAAAGCTTTTGAGCATATGACTAAAGAATACGTACATCTTTGAACCTTCATCAGCCTTGATTATCTGGTAATAGGTTTTCTTCCCTTCTTTATGGATCTTGTAGTCAACAATGCTTGGAGGCTTAGTTGCCAAAGGAATAGAATCAATTTCTACTTCCTCTTTATCAGGAACAATTTCTATCAGTCTTTGAAGCTCTGCTATTTCTTTATCCTCATCCACTTTTCCTTTTTAGAGCTTTCTGGTTCCAGCTTTTCTCCTTATCTCTTAGAACTTCCTTCCGCTCTTGTCTCACTGCCTTCTGCTCTTACTTCACTGCCTTCCACCAATTACGTATCCATATCTACAAATGTGTTTACCCTCTTTATAGCTTTGTTATATAACTTCTGAATATCATTAAATCTTTTGTTCTTCAATTGATTATGCTTGTATCCAGCCATGTTTTTCAGATAAGTAGACATTGTTTTTCTCTTTTGAGCTTTGGTTGGTGGTTTGTTCCTCTTTTCTTGAGCTCTTATTGCTGCAAAGTGTTTCTTTCTTGCTTCTAAGAGTTGTACAAACAACTTGGAGTTCTATTCAATACTCAATTTCTCTTGTTCTTTTGCTTGCATTTGTTGAGCCATTTGATAATCAGCATCTATCATTGCTTGCACATTATCCCATGAAACAATGTTTGCTTCTTCTATTTGTTAAGCTTTTTCTCTGGCAAGCCTTTCTTCTTCTTCTTGTAGCTTGAAGGCAAGTTCTTCATCAAGTATCAATTAATCTTTCTTTGACAATTTCTTCACATGTTCTGGTTCAACCATTTTGCCTTTACCTTTATCCTGAACATTGAGTTGTGATGGTTGTTGTGAAGAAACTGTTGGTGTAGGTGCTTGCTCCTATTCATAAATAACAAGCCCTTTTGCTTTGGGTCTTGTGCTCACATCTGTAATTATTGTAACAGCAGTTGTTGTTGGTAGTTTAACACTTTTTAGTTCAGCAAGTACTTTAGCCAAAGTAATCTTATCATTAGTTATAACAGTTGTTGTAGTTGTAGCAGCACTAATTGAAATTATACTGGCAACTTTAATAGCAACTTCACTTTCAACAACCACCTCATCACCAACTAAGTCATATACTTCAAACATATCTGTATCAGCATCAAAATGAGTACTAACTAAGTTAATTCCTGCATCAGTATCAATATCATCTATCCTCCCCTGTTTGGATGCATCCTTTTCACCCAAACCTTCTTCATCAGAGGATTCCACTCTTCTAGATAAACCAACCTTGTATAATCTTTTAAGCCTATGAGTTCTTGACCCTCCTTTCTTCTCTAGTCTCTTGACCCTCCTTTTCAAACTTGTAATCTTTTGATCTTAAGAGGTCTTAATTTTCTCCAAATCAATAACTCCATTTTGCAAATTGGTACATAATTCCATCAATTCCTTTAATTTTAGACTATCCTTATCACTTCAAGGTGTGTTAACTCCTGCGAGCAGTGAATCATTGGAAGTTTTAGATACATTCTCAAACCCAGTTTGAGCTATAGTATCCTCTATGGTTTCTTGGCGCCTGGGACCACTACCTGAACTAGTTCCTAAGGAACTTGGTTCATTAAGTGTTACCTTGGATTGGGTCTTATTTATGTTACCCCTATCCTGCTCTGTCATCCATCTCTTCATATACAGCCTCATCTGTAACATTGTCTGTAGGACCACTAGGCTGAGGTACCTTAGTGTCCTTTCTCTTTGCCTTCCTAGTTTTTTGTTTCTTTTGAGGTTGAGATGTTAATGGTTGAATAATGGTGGGTGTGTGATGTGATTCAGTAGGATTTGCTGAACCTTTACCCATTTCTTCTTGAGCTTGTACCATCATTGTTGGAAATAAGGGTGTTTCTCTTCCAGAAAAGCCTTTCCCTACCCTTCTTATGTTTCCAAAAATCTTCTTAGTATGAGAGGTGAGATGGTGTAACAAAATCTTTTATGATTTGACATTCCTTCTAGTTATAGTTCTCCAAAAAATAACTTATACAAATCTTGGATACATCAATGAATTTTACAAGACATATCTCCACGTTTCTTCCAACCATACATTCAAAAATGTATTTTTTGAAAAGTTGAACTTCTGGTTTTGTAGCTAAACATATAATTGCAGAAGCTGACATGCTACGGAAATTCCATATCCATTTCAGTAGTCCTTACACTTAGGCATTCAAAATGTAAATAATACAGTGAATTTCCTTAAGAAAAAAGAATTGCCTTATATAAAGTAAGCTTTTGTAAAAGTTTATCATACCCCTCCTTTGTAAGTTTCATCCAAAATGGTAAGCATTTTGGCAAAAGCAATCCCTTACCTTCCTTATCATTCAATTAAAGCTCACGTCTAACAGATGCTTCAGTAACGATTATCTTCTTCCCATCCACAAGGGCTTGTAACTGTACTTACCCCATTAGAAAGTACATATATTTCACCTTGACATTACAGCCCAGAATTGTTCAATTCAATTGAAGAAGTAGAAAATTGGGATTGATTACGTCTAGTGCATATCTTTATAGGGTTTGTATTTAGAAAATCACTAATCGTCTCAAAACCCTTCGCTATTCAGCGTGGTTTAAGACAAAAACGCGACCAAATTGTTGATATCAGCAAACTGAAGGGTAGTCATTGTGTTGTGGATTTGATGATGAATGAGGAAAATTGAGGTTAGGGTTTGTTAATTAGGAGAGTATATGAAGTGAATGAAATCGATTAAAATGAGTGAATTATACCCTTAATCGAGTATTTTATGAAAATACCCTCAACAGCAATAACAATCACCAGCATTGTGTAATATATTGCCTAGCAGTAAGTTTATGCCTAGCAACATTAACTTTAAATAGCAGTGGTAATTTTATGCCCTATGCAAAGCATTACTATTCAGCAGCATTAAATAAAAGTTTATGGCCTAGCAGCATTAACATTCATACAACAATATTAAAGTTATGCCAAGCAGCCATTAACTTTAGAGTTACCAGCATTAAACTACTAATTACTATCCTAAACACTTCTTTATTTTTTGTAATATATTCCAACTCATCTTACTTTTTCCAACTCAACAACTTCCTCTCATATTTTCTTTTTCGTCACCAAAACACTCTGTCTTGTAATTTTGTTATTTCCCACATAGCACCTCTATTCATTTTTCACATCATTAAATTCTCAGTCAATTCTTTTTTCTCAACCAAATCACTCTTTCTGATTAGTACACCATCTCTCTTTATGTTTTTATTCCACCAACTCTCTTAATTCTTTTTTCTCATAAATTTGAGGCACAATGTTAATATATATACCCTAGCCAGTATTAATTTTAAAAAGGTATAACTAACAGCATAACTTAGCAATTTTTTAAGATAACTAAGCACACTAATATACTTTAACAGCAAAACTTTTAATGACATGAATAACGTAACTAATAAATATAAAACTCTAACTAAAACAATAAAGAGATAAAATATTTTTAAGATTTAAACATTCCAATACTATAAATTCAAATATTTAAAATCTAACTTACATCCAAAAGCTTTTTTGTATAGCAATCTGTCAAAATTTTTATCAGTATGGGATTTTTAACATATTGAAATCAATTATTTTTTTTCATTGCAATCTCTATAAAATGGATGTCTGATAACACTATACCTTTGTTTTTGAATGAAAGAACAGATTTTTATTATTCAAATAGATATTGTTAATTATCAATAAAGATCTCGATATGGGCATAAAATTTCTACCTAAAAATACAAGTAGTTGATTCCAAAACTAAAGCACTTGTCCACAGCAACTTAAAAAACCTTGTAAGCAGCACAATAAATCCACCTCTGTTTTGAGGAATTAAGCAACTACCGATTTTGCTTCTTGCATTGCCAATGACATCAATCCCTACATCTATAGGAATTTGAAACAACCTCCTTTGTGGACTTCTTTACCAAACTTGCCTCCACAATAATCACTATCAGTGTATGCTACCTAAATCAAAGGTGAATCTTTTATATACCAAAGTCCCCAATTTAGGTTGACCTTTTAATGTAACTAAAAATTCTGTACAACAACATAAAAGGAAGTTTACACTTTTGGTTGACTTGGAATCTTTGCACATGCACACATCTGCAAATATCAATATCAAGTCTTGAAGCATGTAAGATACATCAAGAACCAATCATTTGATCTAAATATAAATGAACAACACCAACTTCTTCACCATCTTCATCCTTAAGCAAAGCCATTTTTTTAGTTTTCCATAGGTGTATCTTTGCAGTCTTGACATCCAGTAAACACCAAGATTTTATTCAAAATCTTAGTCACATACTTTGGTCTTGACTGAAAAAATTTCCATTTCCACCTTTTATGTGCATTTCACTTGCATTCCTAAGAAAATGTGAGTTCCCACCCATTTAGAACTCTATCTGAACTTCTTATGCCAACATCTTCTCAAAACACAGTGCATAATACTTCTTTAGTGTATAGAAGCCAAAAAAATGAAATCATCTACAGCCACTTGAAACTATGATAGATAACACCTTTGTTCTTTTCTGATAAACAAAGTCCTAGTCTATCTTTTCCCTCGTTTGAAACCCATTTATCCAACAAATATATTGTAACAGGTTTCATACCAGGCTCTAGGAGCTTGATGTAGTACCATTACATCTTTATTCACGTTTGTATACTCTGTCATGGAATTTTCTGATACTTCAAATCTGTTTGGTATTGAAAACATAGACTTCCTCTTTCAATCTTAACCATAACAAGAAAATGCACTCTTACATTCCTCATGGTACACCACACAGTTTATTTAAATTAAGGGCAAAGGCCTCAAAAAATACCTAATTGGCCATTCAATTCTAGCAACAAGGGCAAGACTTCATTATAATCAAATCCATTCTTTTTATTTTTTTTCCTTGTGTGGTCACCTTTTGAGAAGACCATTCTTCCTTTATTTTAATCAAAATTTGCCTTCATATCATCCTTTTTTATTCCTGAATGTCCTATTTAGTGCCTATGTGCCCCCCCTTTATTTCCATTTGGTAAAAATCTATAAGGTCCAAACCTTTTTTATTTTGTAATTATAAATGTAGAAGCTCATCCTGCAAAACTTTCTATCCAACTATGGAATCCTCAATGCTTGATTACTTCTTGGTTCTACTTTTTTGATAAGAAAGCAGGCAAACAAAGCAATTTTGAAGTCTTATATTTTGTTATTAACTTTAGCAGTACTGAACTAAACAAACCAAGTTGTCTTCCAAATACATTGTCATTCTATCTTGTTTAAAGGAGCCTGAATTCAAGTCTCCAATAAATTTTGTCAAACTAATGATCTTTTTGTGTACTCTCCTTGTATATAGAAATAGACTGAACAGGCATAAATGCATCCAAATTATTCATTGTCCATCTCAGTAACCAATCATCATCATCATGCTTTCTAAAAAGACGGTTATTCTTAACTTCCAAAGCAGGCATAATATAGGGTTTCATCTGGAAGTTCAATGCTTGCTTTCCAACCAACAACAATTTAACTTCATTTTGGCTAGAAGCATTAACATGTAGTGTTTGTTAACCACTAGTCATCCTTTCTCATTTCGATCATCTCCTTTTCATCCTCTTTACTGTGGAGTCCCACCATTCTTTTTTCCCTGGTTTCTTTCCAGTAACCTTCTTTTCATCATCTCTTGAAGGATTTGAATCCGCCAGGAGAACTCTTTGACATTGAGAGAATGGTGGATCAAACGGTCCATAATGGGTAGCAAGAAATGTAATCTTTGCTAGGATATTGACCCTCCCAATCCCTAGCCTTTTACCTGCATCATCACATGCTTTTATGTACAAGCATTACCATTAAGAAACGAATACCTGTTAACAACTGGCTTATAAAAATTCAAATGGCGTTAGTTAGTGCAACAATATCAAAAAGCTAATTTGGTCCTACATCCCTGAAATATATAGGAGTATTTCATTATGAAAACCTGGACCATAGGCAGTTACTACAACAAACCTATTCTACTGTTACTACTCCAAATGCTTTACTATTTGAATTGAGTACCCACACAGAAACCCTTCATCAGCCTTTACCATCAAACATTGTCTAAGTGATCTATGTTTATTGAGAAATTTACATAATGACACCCAAAGGTACACATAAAGCCAAAAGTTTGTAATTTTTACCAAGAAAAGAAGTTTCATAAGGGTTTGTAATAGCTTTAGTTACTAATAACCTTATTCTTTGCACATAGCAAAGCAGTATTAACTGCAATCAGCCCCACAAAGTAGTAGGTAGCTTTAGAATCAGCTAAGCATTGTCCCTAGCACACCTCAATAAGTGTTTCTAATTTTTTTCCTCTTACTAACTGCCATTTTGTTTAAGGAGTATCTAGCTACCTAAATTATCTCTAATACCTTTTTCTCTCACAAAACAGATTCATCTTCCCTTATTCTTGAAGCTCAATTTATTATCACACCTAATTACCATAACCCCTTTGACCTATTAGATTTTCCTACTCTAGTTATAAAGGAACTTAAGTATTTGCCCCCCTATCTCATCTTTAGTAGAGCTAGAAAGAAAAGACCAAACTAAACCTACTGTAATCATCTGTGACAACTATTCAATAAAACTTTTCATTAAGCTTTTTGTACAAATGTTGGACCAAACAAAATCCCATGTGCAACATATGCAAAGGATGGCTTATTGAACTACTGTACTTGGACTTACAATAAGCACTATGTTGCCTTTCCGCCACTTTTAGACAAACAACATAGGTTTTATTATTTTATAAAAAGTTTAGAAGGTAAACCTCTACAAGATTGTCCTTAACCAGTTTTATTCATAGTGTTTAAATTTTTGTATTCCAAGCCCCTAGTGCCAAAGTTCCACAGATTCCATCAGATGAGGAGCATTACAAGAGACAAGTTAGACCTCCTTTAGAACATAATATTCTTTAAATCAAACACTATATAAAACAAAGTATGGTCTTATCTAGGAACTTTAAGTAAAACTTGAACTTTACATCAGTTAACTATAAAGATTTGGTAGAAGAAAAACTACATTTTGATTGTCATTAAAAAGAACACTATTTCTTTTTTGTTTACCCATTTTTTAAGACACTAAATATGGTTAAACTTTAACACTTTTACACAAATACACATCATAAAATCTAAATTACCAGTTTTGAATTTTACCTCTAGCCTGTGATTTTCCCTCCATAAGGGTTAACATATCCAAAGCAACAAATCCTATCATCAATCTCTTCATAGTCTGAAAGATAGACCTGATCCCACTATCATGAGCCTTGATCCATCCCTATCAATCACGACCTTTAATCCTTAAGAAAATACCAGTTTGTGGATTGCCCTGGCATATTAGGTTAAGAAATTCAGTTTCTTTTGGTGACCCAAGCCCAACACAGACTTGGATCTGCCTTTATGCATCAACAAAAACCAAACTTTTTCCTAAACACAAGGACACTTTGGACTAATTACACTTTTAGTCCTTGTGTTTTAACTTAAACCTAAACTAGTGCAATTTCTATATAGACATCATATTTTTGATCCTAACACAAACCCAACAAGCTGAGGCCTTAACAGCATTTACCTGGTTTCCCTTAACAGCATTAAGTACTGCTTTTGGCCTAACATCATTAACTACTACTTTTGGCCTGGTAGCATTAACATTTTTATCCTTAACGGTATTAACTCTATGATTAAAATTACTGTTTTTAAGTGATGTATTCTTGTTAATGGGCCCTAAAACAGTTGAATGTGCTTTATTAAAAACATTTGTCATTGGACTTGCACTATTCATTGTTGTTCTAGGTTAAGCAATATTAACTGGTCTAGCAGTAGTAAGTGATACTAGGCCAGACCTCATTAATGTTGCTTTTGGAACCATGTTCCTTTTAGGACTGGGTTGAGTCATTCTAGAAAGATTCTGGTGATTCACCCTTTGAATATAGTTGGACACTAGTTTTACCATCTTTTTATTATTAAACTGTCTCTGATGGTTATTACAATCATACTACAGGTGATCAAAACTTCCACACAGATAGCAAGCTTTGTTAATCGTCTTAAAATTACTTCCCAGTTTTTGAGACATCATATTATTCTAGTTTCTTTGGTTTCCTCTAGGACTATGTGTGTTCAGCCTATTTTGATTACCTTGTTTAACAGTTATTTTCCTAGGAGATTTTACTTGCTCTTTAGATTTAAAAAACTCTATTTTAGCAAAACTAGGTTTTACAGTTTTCTTCTCTATCTTAGCTTGAGGCACATCTTTTTCCTTACTATCAGACACCCAATCCTCAATAATTGGAGCACCATTATTCTTCCTAACAACCTTAGGTATTTGCTTTAATAGTCTTAGCTTCACTAGTCTCAACTACCAGCTTCTTAACTGTAGGCTCACTAACTATAGGCTCATTCACAAACTCTTCTAGACCAGAGAATGACAAATCAGGTTTTGGAGGCATAAAGTTTCCTGTATAGGGAGGTGGAACAACATTATACCCTAAACCTGTTTTGCACTTATCAACTATTTAACAGTCTATTAATTTGCATAAACTTTTAGATGAATTCTCAAGTTTTTCTACTGTTAGCTAAGTTTCATCTTTTTTTGTTTTTGAGCCAGTTCCAACTTCCTCTTAAGCTCTGTAATGACTACTTCTCTTAAATGAATCTCACATTTTAATACCTTGATATCTTCCTCATAAACAGACTCATTTTTCTTATAAATGAGAAGTCTTGCTTCTACAGACTCTAAACCTGTTTTATAAGTAATACCATTTAACTTATATGTCCTTAAGTCTTTTAACAGTTGTTCATTTTGTTCTTTAAGAATTTTAACAATTTCCAAACAAGATGATGAACAGTTTAAATCAGTAGATACCTAAGAGTTAGAACTTGTATAAGTGTAAGCCATGAGTGCAAAGTTAGTTGGACCTTCTTCTGCTTGATCACTCCAATCATAACCAGCACCATCACAAAACATTAAAGCATTAGAGGTAGTTGTCTCTATTGGCACAACCCT
>BQNB010185613.1:0-12202 GCA_026074375.1 Tanacetum coccineum
GGGTATTTTCATGACACTTTGTGTCTATACTTTGTTTACTTTATGCATTGTAGTTCTCTATATAGACGTCATTGTGTTACGTTGATATCCATTCTCATTACGCCTCGCATTTATGCCTTGGCGGGGTGTGACAGATTGGTATCAGAGCCTTTGGTTATAGAGAAGTAGGTGGTTTTACCTAGATTATAACCTAGGAGTCCTTCATATAGCTGCATAATAGGATCTATATGTTTAGCTATCTAAGCATTTTGTTTTCTTGCTTTTCTCTATGTTTTATTTTGACCTACGAGCTACTCCATATCAAAAGATTCAGAAAAGGACCCAATTGAGGAGGAGCCTCTAAAGGGACCGAAGGTTGAAGGGTAGTTGAAGAGTCGGAGAAGGAGGTCGACTCAGATCTCCTGTCAGATGCTCGTAATAGGCCTAGACCCGCGGAGGCGGGTGACTTTTGCGAAAGCAAAGTTGAACCCAAGTGAGGCCCAGCATAAGCTTATTCCGTCATTTACCTTGATATAATGCTATTATCGATGATTTTGTTCGGATATTTTGTATATTCGGGCACTATAAGGCTATTGTTTTCTTTCGTTTTTGATTTTAGTTTTATATAAATAAGTATTTCTTTGATGGAGCAATGTGGTATATGTGCATATATGTGTGTTATCATTGAGATGTGTAGTCTTAGAAATAAGTACACGTGTGAAAGGATGTGGTTATAATTATGGGTAGCCAACATAATTATAAAGGCATCACACACGTGGACTTGTGATCATGATTGCATTGATTGGTGTTTATTTGTTAGGTGATAGAGTAATATGTTGTGATATGTTTGATCATGATAAGGATGGTTATATAGTTATTGGTATCAATCTTTTACCTGATGAGTGATTATGTTAGGCTCAGTTGCGTAGATAGTAAGTTTTCCTTCTATCTAATGTTTGTGGATACCCTGGATACCTGTTATTGCTGCTGTTATTATTATTGGGTTGTTCTATTGCTCGATTACTCGTTCAGAGATCTTACTCCCATTTTAAGATTCCTAGTTTGTGCCTTGTCAATACGGATGATCTATTTTTCCCATTCAGCGTCTTGATATATATTGTTCGGATTTACTTCTTTGGATATTGGTACGTTTCACTTGGTTCTTTCCTTGCGTTTATTATTAATTTTTCTTCAAGCACTAATTGTTCATAACATATTAGTTTGGATGTTCACTCCCTTGTTTTTCACATCCTTTAGTTTTCATAACATGTTTGAGACATGTTAGTACTGATGCTTTTCTATGGTTCTTATTTTGATCGTTAGTATGGATGAGTCATTACATTCTTCTTTTGGTTCGTAATGTCTTTGCATGAATTTCACTTGTACGTGTTCGTTTGACTGTGATTCTGATTATATGGTTCTTTGTACTTTCTTTCGCCTTCAAGCAATAGATTATGTTAGAGTTCTTATTGTATTTTGCAATCCCTTCTAGGTATTACGATTTCCTTTGTTGAGTTACATATTTTATATTGACGACGAACTATAAAAATCCTATTGAATTTTATCTTGATGAGGTTTAGGGAAAACTATTTTTGAAATAATTTTTACGAATACAACATTCTTATGAAAATGCCTCTTTATTTTTTTTTGAGAAACTATGTTTACAACAAATTTTATGAAACAGTGTGATAATTGATTGATTGTCAAAACTATTTTTTAAGATAATCTTTATGAATAAGATATGATAATATTTTTATATGCTTGTTATGATAAATTTTATTTTTATAAAAAATATGTTTAAAGTAATTTATATTGGTCAGATGGGATACACTGTTAAATAACTGTCTCTGGATTTTTATGACAACCATGTTTGAAATGAATTTTATAAAGATTATATTTAAGACGATTTTTATATTTAAAATGATTTTTTTTAAAAACGACTTTCTTTATTGTTCAAAATAATTTTTTTTAAACAATATTTAATTGGTTCTTTCGAGTAAAGTCGATTATTGGTATAAGAATTCTATCTTTCGTATTTATCATTATTCGATATGTGTTCCTTTTGTCTTGGTATGCTTTGTTGACTCTTTTGTTTGCGTTTCCTATCAGTATAGATATTCTATCCTTTCTTTTAAGGATTCTTATGTCATTTGATCCACGTCTATTTGCATATGTAAAATCCCTTATATGTTTTCTAGCCTTTGATTCTATATTTGTTTGTTACCCTATTCGATAGTTCATAACCCTTAAAATTCATTGATATACGTTCTATTCGACCAAGTCACTCTCCGTGGGGAGCACATGTGTTGCTCGTGAAGAAGAAGGACGGTTCACTTCTTATGTACATAGACTACTGAGAGTTAAGCATCTAACCATCAAGAATCATTATTCACTCCCCAAGATCGACGACATGTTTGATCAATTGCAAGGTTCGCATTATTTTTCTAAAATAGATCTTCGGTCGGGTTATCATCAGCTTAGAGTGCATGAGGATGATATCTCAAAGACCGCGTTCAGAACATGATACAGACATTTTAAGTTTACGGTTATGCCTTTTGGGTTAACCAATTCACTAGCGATCTTCATGGACATAAGGAACCGGGTTTGCAAACCGCACTTAGATAAGTTTGTCATCGTGCTCATTGATGACATTTTGATCCACTCAAAGTCTAAGGAGGATCATGAGGTTCATTTAAAGCTGGTGTTGGAGCTGCTGAAGAAGGAGAGGTTGCATGCTAAGTTTTCCAAGTGCGAGTTCTGGTTGCAAGAGGTACATTTCCTCGGTCACATGGTCAATCAAAATGGTATTCACGTGGACCCAAGTAAAGGAGGTAGTAAAGAATTGGAAAGCTCTTACAACACCGTCCGAGATTTAATCATTTTTAGGGTTAGCAGGTTACTACTGACGTTTTATCGCAAACTTCTCTAAGATTGCTAAACCTCTTACTTTGTTGACTCAGAAAAACAAAAAGTATGAATGGGGCATGAAACATGAAGAGGCTTTCCAGACTTTGAAGAATAATTTGTGTGATGCACAGATATTGTCACTACCTGATGGGGTTGAAGATTCCGTAGTCTACTTGATTGCATCGAATCAGGGATTAGGTTGTATACTCATGCAAAGAGGCAAAGTAATTGCCTATGCATCAAGACAGCTAAAGATCCATGAGAAGAATTATACAATGCACGACCTAGAATTGGGAGCAGTTGTGTTTACCCTTAAAACTTGGAGGCATTATTTGTATGGTACAAAGAGTGTCATCTACATGGATCACAATATCATTCAACACATATTTGATCAAAAGTAGTTGAATATGCATCAAAGGAGGTGGATTGAATTATTTAGTGATTATGAGTGTAAGATTCGCTACCATCCAGGTAAGGCGAATGTGGTGGCTGATGCATTAAGTAGGAAGGAACGAGTGAAACCTAGACATGTACGAGCAATGGCTATGACTATTCAGTTTGGAGTAAGAGGAATGATACTGGCAGCCTAGAGTAAGGCGTTCAAGCAAGAGAACATACTTGTAGAAAGGCTACATGGTTTAGATCAACAAATGGAAAGGAAAGAAGATGAGAGTTTATACTTTATGGACCGTATATGGGTTCCGTTAGTAGGAGGTATGAGAACAATAATTATGGACGAAGCTCATAAGACTAGGTACTTTGTGCATCCTGGAGAGTATAAGATGTAACATGATCTTTGAGATATGTACTGGTGGCCGAGAATGAAGAGGGATATTTCTACTTATGTTAGCAAATGTTTAACTTGTTTAAAGATGAAGGTTGAGCATCAAAGGCCTTCAGGTCTATTGGAACAACCCAAGATACCCGAATGGAAGTGGGATAAGATCACTATGGATTTTATCATAAAACTACCTAGGTCAAAGAGTGGGCATGATTCAATATGGGTAATAGTCGACATACATACCAAGTTAGCTCATTTTATGGCAACATGTGAAGATTATAGTATGAAGAAATTGGCAAGGTTATACATCGATGAGGTCGTTGCACAGCATGGAAGGCCCATGTTGATTATTTCGGATCAAGATGGATGGTTTACTTCACATTTCTGGCAAACATTACAGAAAGCTTTAGGGACGCGATTGGATATGAGTACAACTTATCATGCTTAAATGGATGGACAAAGAGAGCGAACGATTAAGACTTTGGAGGATATGTTAAGGGCGTGTATGATCGACTTTGGCAGAAATTGGGATGTTCACCTACCGTTAGCTGAATTCTCTTACAACAATAGTTATCCTTGAGCATTCAGTGTGCTTTGTTTGAAGCATTGTATGGAAGGAAATGTAGGTTGCCTATTCTATGGCCTGAGATTGAAGAAAGTAGTTTGATTGGGCCTGAGTTGGTACAAGAAACGACTAATAAAGTGGTGTTGATAAAGGAAAAGCTCAAAGCGGCGAGGGATCGTCAAAAGAGCTATGCTGACAATAGGCGCAAGCCGTTAGAGTACGAGGTTGGAGATCGTGTGTTGTTAAAGGTGTCGCCTTGGAAAGGCATGATTCATGTTGGAACAAAAGGTAAGTTAGCACCGAGGTATGTAGGACCATTCGAGATCCTTAAAATGATCGGCCCTGTAGCTTATCGGTTAAGATTGCTTGAGGAATTGAGTAGTGTGCATGACAGATTCCACGTGTCAAATTTGAAGATGTGTTTGGCGGATGCTAATCTGCATGTTCCATTGGATGAAATCAAGATCCACAAGACTCTTCATTTTGTTGAGAAACCCGTAGAGATTATAGACCGTGAGGTTATGAGTTTGAAGCGTAGTAAGATATCACTTATGAAAGTTCATTAGAATTCAAAGTGTGGTCCCGAGTTCACTTGGGAGTGCGAAGACCATATGAAGTCTAAGTATCCTCAGTTATTTGTTGATCGTGCTGTTGAACCAGCTAGTTAAATCTCGGGACGAGATTTATTTAAGGAGGAGATATTGTGACACCTGTGATTTGAACAGTTAGTCATACTTTTAGAGTTAACTAAGTGTTTATATGTGCTATATTTGTGATATATGTGACTTTATCTATGTGCATGATTATCATTCTAAGGTGCGTGTTCATCTCATTTTTGAATGAGTTTGAGGTATTTGGGGATTGTTTCCATTTTGTTCACGTGTAGTGACAATGGAAATGAGTGACGTGTTTGCATGCATTGGTATGTCAATATGTGGATAATTATGTGTTGGATTAATATGAAAAGTATTATATAATGGAAGGGAATTAGGTTCGTGAAATATGAGAGTTAGTAAAGAACTTTCTAAATATAGAAAGTATTTTGGTGAAATGAAACTTATAAATAGTAAGTTATTAACTAGTTTTATGTAAAAAACTTTACCAAAATTAATAAAGGTTTTACGAAAAATTAACACATTGTAGGTAACTAAGTAAATACAAATATAAAAAAATATATAAAAAATATATTATAAGGGGGGCGATGGCTAGGAAAAGAAAAAGGAAAAAACTATTTTATCTAAATTACAATTTGAGTTAGATTAGGACTTGTTATTCTAGTTATCTAAAACCTTATGAAAACCCTAAACACAATTTTTAGTCTCATTCTTGCCTCTCCCCACCCTTGTGCCGTTCGAAACCCTCTCCCCCAAGAACAAGGTAGACGAGATTTTTGATCCAAGGATTTACAAGCTAGATTGTGTTAGGAGCAAGTAAGTGCGCTAGGTAATGATCCTACCCTTGTTAATTCTTTTTAAATCATGTACCAAACATTATGGTGGATCATTAGGGTTTATAATATTCTGTATTTAATTATAATTAGAGCATGTGGGGACGTTTGTGGCTTGATTTGGATCATAATGATGTAAACGGTTTATGTTAGAATACATTAGTTTAGGATTTAGGGTTTGGCAGATTTTAGGTCTATGTTCAAGTGTTGTTATCACAATGATGGTAACGTGTTTTGAGGTGTTTCCAGTGCCTAAACAGTAGCTTAAAGAGTATTTTTTCATAAAGTCCAACCACGAATGATTTTGAGTTTTAGAAGTTAGTTAAATGTTGGTTACAAGAAAAGTTGTCAAAATAGTAAATACAAGACAGATTTGGGTCAGAATTAAAGAGGTAAAACCCCTATTTAAAATTTGAATTAAGGTTAGCTAAAACACAAAAACCAAGTTTTATATGTCTATTAACTTCACCCCAAAATTTAGCTTCTGATTAGTTGTCTAAGTATGGTTAACAAGATCAAACATTTTAGTGCGCGTTCAGATCCGAATCTGAGTACTTTTGAGTTGGGAATATATTTGAGGCATTTATACATGTGAATAGCTTTTGGGGAAAATGAGGTAGTTAGTAAACACCTAAGTGTACATAGATGATTTATTCGAGAATTTATTAGGTTCAGTAGGTAAGGGTTGAAAGAAAAATGACTAAAATTCTGCGTTTTCGGGTAAAATGTAGATCGATAGAATTATGAGTAAATGAATTGGTTAAAGTCGGTCATGGTGTCGGGGTGACCCATAGAGATATTTAAACACCTTAGACATCCATCATATGATTGTTACATGGACTTAAAGCATTTGGCTTAGTCGCGTGTAACATGTTTATATTTTATTGTGTAGTTTTGTGCTAGGAAATTTGGAAAGCTGCGTTGAGCATCAGGTGAGTTTCATAGTCCCTCTTTTCAAATTGTTTTTAAATTGGGATAGAAATGATGCAAATGGTTTTGGAATGTTTTAATTGCTGTGATTATGAGGTTTAATTGATGCATGGACATTTATGTGGCTATTATATGATATGTGCTAAATGTTTATGTGTTGTTGGATCAGAGGGTAACGTTCCTACCCGTGCTATGTGATTTAGATCAGAGGGTAACGTTCATACCTATTGTTGTGTGATTCCGATCGGAGGGTAAAGTTCCTACCTATTATTGTGTGATTTTGATCAGAGGGTAAAGTTCCTACCCATTACTGTGTGGTATTTTGGTGTGATTTGGATCGTGGGACACATTCCATCCTAATTGTGGTTGTTTTGTACGTATGCATGTTAGCCTGTATAATAGCTAGCTTAACAGTCCTGCCATGTTTTGTTTTATTAATCACAACAATTGATTAAAAGTTTGAATTGTGTGTCGTAAACCTATGACTCTCACCGTCCTAATTGTGGTTGTTTTGTACGTATGCATGTTAGTTTGTATAATAGCTAGCTTAACTGTCCTGCCATGTTCTGTTTTATTAATCACAGTAATTGATTGAAAGTTTGAATTGTGTGTCGTAAACCTATGACTCTCACCAACCGTTGTGTTGACGTTTTTAAGCATTATTTTCAGGTGAGCACCAGGAGGATCTTAAGAATAAGTGGAGTGGCTAGAGAGACCATAGGCTGCTTGTGAAGTTTAATCTCCTAGTTTATTTCATGTATGATTGAATATTGAATGTTGTTGATTTGATCTGCTTAGGTTTATTTTAGATGTTTTGCATGTCTTGGTATTGACGTGAACCCCCCCCCTTGCTTCAATACAAGATGCCAGTTATCTTTTATGTTTGCTTGGGTATTTTCATGACACTTTGTGTCTATACTTTGTTTACTTTATGCATTGTAGTTCTCTTTATAGACGTCATTGTGTTATGTTGATATCCATTCTCATTACGCCTGTGTTTCCGCCTTGGCGGGGTGTGACAACGACCAACTCCCAATAGTTATCTCTTCCGCCTTATATGCCACTCAGAAGGCCAAGCTTCTTGAAGTCTTGAGAAACCATAAGGGGGCCATCGCCTAGAGCATCGTGGACATAAAAGGAATTGACTCTTGGTTTTGTACTCATAAAATCCTCATGGAAGACGGATTCAAACCAAGTATCCAGCCCCAAAGACAAGTGAACCTAAATATTAAGGAGGTAGTAAAGAAGGAAGTTATAAAACTCTTAGACGCTGGATTAAATTACCCAATTTCCGACAGCCCCTGGGTTAGTCCCATTCAAGTTGTTCCAAAAAAGGGGAATGACCGTAGTAAAGAACGATAAAAACGAACTCATGCCTCAAAGAACTCTTACCGGATGGCGTATGTGTATCGACTATCGCAAGATGAATAACGCAACTCGAAAAGATCACTTTCCCTTGCCCTTCATTGACCAGATGTTGGAGAGATTAACTGGACATGAGTACCAGTGTTTTCTAGATGGATTCTCGGGGTACTTCCAAATCTCTATTGCCCTAGAAGATCAAGAAAAAACCATGTTTACTTGCCCATATAGGACATTCGCATATAAGCGAATGCCCTTCGGGTTATGTAACGCCCCAGCTACTTTCCAACGCTGCATGATGACTATATTCCATGAGCTGATCGAGGATAGCATGGAGGTATTCATGGACGACTTCTTTGTTTTTGGTAGCTCCTTCGACCACTGTCTAAAAAACCTCGAGAAGATGTTAAAGAGGTGTGAGGAAACCAATCTTGTGTTAAACTAGGAAAAGTGCCAATTTATGGTAAAGGAAGGAATCCTCCTCGGCCATAAGGTCTCAGGTTCGGGAATTAAGGTCGATAAAGCAAAAATCAAGGCAATCTCCAAGTTACCATATCTCATAAACGTGAAAGCCATTCGAAGCTTTCTAGGGCATGCCGGTTTCTACAGAAGATTCATAAAAGATTTCTCACAAGTCGTACGCCCAATGACCCAGCTTCTGGTAAGAGACGCCCTATTCAACTTCTCTGAAGAATTCACCCAGACCTTTGATAAGCTAAAACATGAACTAACTCAGGACCCAATCATGATTAAGCTAGATTGGTCATTGCCATTCAAAGTCATGTACGACGCAAGTGATTATGCTATCAGAGCGGTGTTAGGGCAAAGGATCGACAAACATTTTAAGCCCATACACTACACCAGCAAAACGATGAATGAGGCACAAAAAAACTACACAACGACTGATAAGGAGCTTTTGGCAGTCGTCTTCGCATTCGACAAATTCCGTCAATACTTGGTCTTATCCCAGACTATTGTTTTCACGGATCACTCTGCCTTGCGATATCTCTTCACAAAACAAGATGCAAAACCGCGACTGATTAGGTGGATCCTGCTACTCCAAGAATTCGATATCGAGATCTGTGATAAGAAAGGTGCTAAAAATCTCTTAGCCGATTGATGATGTGTCATTTTTTACACTCTTTCGGGGTTATTTAACCCCTTAAATCGTGCATTTAGGCCCAAAATAGGTACTTAATCATTCCTTTTTAGGTATTTCACATTTGGAAGACATTTGGAAGAATTACACGTGACTTGGGCTCATTTGGAGAAGAAACGGACAAGATTACGGACCTACACCAAATACACGAAGAAGTATTGTTCACAGAACGTGGAGACGGCATCGCAAGCATAAAGTGACACCATCGTGACTTATCCAGTGACGGCGTCAGAGATTCAGAGACGGCGTCATAATGTAGCCGACCTAAAGAAACCCTGGAGGATTCTAGATAAAGATGATCATTCGACGTGCGCGCGAAGTACCAGATATTGTTTTGATCATAACTCCTTCATACGACCTCGGATTTTGACGATTCAACAGTCCACGCGTTCAGAATGAGAAAATATACAACCTACGTGTGAGCTGACACTGTGATGGCATCATGGTTTTAGTGACAGCATCGAGAAGGTCGGTTTAGGTTTTGCCTATAAATACAGCCTCATAACTTTGTTTTTATCAAGCCCCAAACCCTAGGGCCGACTAAAGGGTTTGGGTAGGTGTTTTTCCAGCAACTTAGAGGGTCCCATTGGATAGTTGGACAAGTGGACTACTAGTGTATAGATTGCCATTAAGCGGTAAGTGGGTAAAGTCTCTATGAGCTAGGGTTTAACAAGATCACCATTGCTTTAATCCCTAAGATAGATTATAATCAGCAAATAAGGATGCTTTATGCGAATGCTTTAATTGTGACAGAATTAACGTGTCTAGGTCTTAGGATGATGTAACGCCTAAGTCTTAAGAATGATATGCCACCTCGAGACGTTCTATCGGAATTTAATTAATGGTTAATACAGTTTTCTTATATAAGGTTCGACCGCTCTTTTATCTTTTGTTAATTAGCTTGCGTGGGACAGTTTCTTGAATTGATTGTAGTCACCAACCAAACCGTGCCAGTCTCTCAGGCTGAAAACCCCCTTTTTCCATTAGAATTAGGATTTAGACTGACATAGGTTTAACATAGGATTAGAATAGAATTAACATAGATTAGATAACCAAGATATTAATTAAATTGATAGATTTAACCTCGCTCTCAGTGATCGACACCCTACTTACTACGAAACTACTACCGATCGGGTACACTGCCCGTTAAAGTGTTGTTTTTGGTTGAGTCAGCAAAATATAAATTTAAAACTTGAATCATATAAAAAACAACCCTACACTACAACACATCAAGTGTCTTGATATATATTGTTCGGATTTACTTCTTTGGATATTGGTACGTTTCAGTTGGTTCTTTTCTTGCGTTTATTATTAATTTTCCTTCAAGCACTAATTGTTCATAACATATTAGTGTGGATGTTTACTCCCTTGTTTTTCACATCCTTTAGTTTTCGTAACAGTTTGCGACATGTTAGTACCGATGCTTTTCTATGGTTCTTATTTTGATTGTTCGTTCGGGATTGGGTCATTAGTTCTTCTTTGGTTTGTAATGTCTTTGAATGAATTCACTTGTACTGAGTTCGTTTGACTTTTTCTGGATTATATGGTCTTGTACTTTATTTCGCCCTCAAGCAATAGATTGTGTTAGAGTTCTTATGGTATTTTGCAATCCCTTCTGGGTATTACAATTTCCTTTTTTGAGTTACATATTTTATATTGAGGACGAACTATAAAAATCCTATTGAATTATATCTTGATGAGGTTTGGGGAAAACTAATATTTTGGAAATATTTTTTACGATACAACACTTTTATGGAAATATCTCTTTATTTTTTTAGTAACTATGTGTCACAACAATTTTAGAAACAGTATGATAATTGATTGACTGTCAAAAAATATATTTTATATTGATGTCGAGCTATGAAAATCCTTTTGAAGTATATCTTGATGGTGTTTGGGAAAACTATTCTTGAAATAATTTTAAGAATACGTTGTGATAATCGCTTTTATATAACTATCTCTTGATTTTTTATGAAAACTATGTTTAAAACGAATTTTTAAAGATTATATTTAACATGATTTTTTTTATTATTTAAAATGATTTTTTTATTTAAAATGACTGTCTTTATTGTTTCAAAATAAATTTTTATAAAAACAGTATTTAGTTGATTCTTTCGAGTAATGTCGAATATTGGTATAAGAATTCTATCTTTCGTATTTATCAATCTTGATACGTATCATTATTCGATGTGTGTTCATTTTGTCTTGGTACGCTTTGTTGACTCTTTTGTTTGCGTTTCCTATCGGTATAGATATTCTATCCTTTCTTTTAAGGATTCTTATGTCATTTGATCCACATCTATTTGCATATGTGAAATCCCTTATATGTATTCTAGCCTTTGATTCGATATTAGTTTGCTACCCTATTCGATAGTTCATAACCCTTAGAATTCGTTGATATATGTTTTATTCGACCAAGTCACTCTCCGTGGGGAGCACATGTGTTGTTCAAAAAGAAGGACGGTTCATTTCGAATGTGCATAGACTATCGAGAGTTGCACAAGATGGCCACCAAGAATCTCTCCAGGATCGACGACTTGTTTGACCAGTTACAAGGTTCGCGTTATTTCTCTAAGATAGATCTTCGTTCCGGTTATCATCAGCTGAGAGTGCATGAAAAAGATATTCTAAAGACGACATTAAGGACGCGTTATGAACACATTGAGTTAAGGTTATGCCTTTTGGGTTAACCAATGCACCAGCGGTTTCATGAACTTAATAAACCGGGTATGCAAGCCGTATTTAGACAAGTTTGTCATTGTGTTTATTAATGAAATCTTGATCTACTCAAAGTAGAAGGAGGAACATGAGGTTCATTTGAAGTTCGTGTTAGAACTGTTGAAGAAAGATAAGTTGTTTGCCAAGTTTTCCAAGTGTGAATTCTGGCTATAAGAAGTTCATTTTCTCGGACACGTAGTTAACAGTGATGGAATTCATATGGACCCTAGTAAGATAGAAGCAGTAAAGAATTAGAAGGTACCTAAGATACCATCCGAGATACGGTCATTCTTGGGATTGGCAGGTTACTACCGATGTTTCGTCGTAAATTTTTCTAAGGTTTCTAAACCCCTT